>PVLD010006147.1:0-70121 GCA_004027595.1 Dinomys branickii | reverse complement strand
AAAATTGTTTTAAAGCTCTGTGCTCCACCTCTCTAAGGCTCAGTTTCTCCTTCTGTACAATGGGAAGAGGACCAATTCTTATGACTATTGTGAGTTTCAGATGGGAAAACACATTTGTAATCCCACATAGCCAGATATTGCTACAATGGTCACCAAAGCCCTTTTATATTGAAGTTCCAAGATAGATGTACCTTTCACAACATAAAAGTAACAGGTCCTTTGATCCAGAATGTGTACATGGTATCTACAGACATGTAAACAAGAATATGCCAGGATGAGCTTATGTGCATTTTTAAGACCGGAAACAGAACTGCTCATCCCAAATCCATTGTCACAGTTAAGACACTACAAAGTAAGTCCATGGGTAACAGTAATATGCATGAGATCAACTGTTAATAGAAAAAAATGTACAAAACAGTATACTATATAATTGCTATATAAAAAAGACAGTGAGAGATATTCAGATGCTATAGATACACAAGTGTAGGTATAATCTATCATTGCTTGAAGGAGCCTAGAATAAAGTGCACACAACATACCTTTCAGGAAATGCACTGGGGATCCAAGTATGGAAGACTACCCTGGCTTTTATTTTCCATGTTCCTGTAGTGTTTGAATATTTGTACCAAGTTTATATGTTACTTTCACATAAATGGAAGGAAGAACCACAGATTTAAAAAGGTGGTAAGTGCTTGTCTGAATGTAGATCCCAAGGTATTTCTCAGGAAGCTTAACCTCTTAGTGTATCAGGATAAAGGGAAAACTCTGAAGTGTAGCTCAGTGTTTTGGGTAAGTATTGCTGTGTCACAAACTGCCTCAAAACATAGTGCCCCTCCCAATTCCTCACATGAGAGAAACCATGCAGTATTTCACTTCCTAACTGTGACTTATTTCACTTAACTTAATGGTCTGCAGTACCACCTATTTTCCTGCAATGATATGATTTTGTTTTTCTTTGTGTCTGAATAATATTCCAATGTGTATATGTGCCACATTTTCTTTATCCATTTACGTATTGCTGGGAACATAAGATGGTACCATAGCTTAGCAATCAGGAATTGTACTGCAGTAAACACAGGTATTCAGGTATCTCTGTAGTATGCTGACTATTATGACTTGTACCCAAATGTCCCCACCCCCAAAGCCTCATGCAGTCATAGGTGGGACTTTTCAGAGGTGGCTGAGTCTAGGGTTTGTGCTGCTGGGATTAATTCATGGTATGATGCTAGAACTGAGGGTATGAGTGCTATCTGCACTGAGGACAGGTAGCCTGGGTAAGATATAAGGGGCAGAAGGAGCTGCTGTGGGTGTTGCTCATTGTTTGTCTAACTTGCTTGCTTGTTGCCTTCTGCCTGCCCTGCTTTGCCATGGGCTGTTTCTCCTCTGTGATCCTCCTCTGCCACCCTGCCTTGGAGCCAGCCATCTATGAACTAAAACCTCTACAAATGGAAACTTTTACAAACCTCTTATAAATCTTTCCACCTTTAATTATGGGTATTGGATATTTGTTTTAGCAATGAGAAAAGTAATGGAAACACTGTCTTTAACTCTTTTGGACTATACCAATCATATAGCTGAATCAAAGAGTAGCACTATTTTTAGTTTTTGGAGGAACCTCTATACTGGTTTCATTAATAGAGATCAGGGTAAGGAAGAGGTAAGGTGGGGGGAGAAAGTTGGGATGTAATCAATCTATGCTGAGTGATGTACAAATATGGCAAAATGAAACTCACTAGTCTGTATATCTCACACTTACTAATCAGAAAACTAAGTACAGTGTCTGGAAACAGATACTTATATTTAAAATACTTTAGGTAGGTTGGATGGTTCTCACGTGCCTTGCTGAAGCAGCTGTATCCAGCTGCAGTTGTGTGGGGTCTTGCTTCACTTGGGCCAACTGGGCTTCTCGCTCTCCAAGATGTTTCCTTTGCATAGTCCTGTCCCAGGTTCGAAGAAAATGAAACAGAAACTATTAGGTGCTTGAGGGCTAGATTCTAGAATGTATCACTCCTGACATATGCTCTGTTCAAAGCAAGGCACAAGTCTAGGCCAGTCTAAGGGATGGGAGAAATGATTTCATTTCTTGAGAGAAGAATTTGCATGGAACCCAGGGCCACATTTAATCCATCACTCTAATGCTAACAGCGTAGTTGTAGTCTGAATGTTCACATTAATTGGTCTTTATTAGTGAGTTTTCCCCGGTTCTCCGGAATCCAGTGATGACTGGGTCATAAGACATAGGACATGGTAGACCTGGCCCAATAACTGCAGGATGGCTGGCTGGATGGTTGCATAGATGCATGGTTTCATCCACTCTAGCAGGCTTTTTACTCTTCACTGTCTTGACATTCTAGATTATCAAGTGTCACAATTCAAATTAACTGAAGCTTGGGGGTCACCATCCTGAATGCAAGCTCAGAAGAGTGGCACATTCAGGCTCTGATGCAGAGGGCATGGGGCTGAAGTTTTCCTAGATCTCATCACAGACTGGTTTCTCCTATCATAGCATGCACAGATTCCCTCCTCATGCTCTGAAGCCTTGGCCCAACCTATAGAACCTCCACTGAGAAATGCCTAGGGGAAGGGGCATAAACTGTCAAGAGTGAGTCACCAGATTTCTTCAGCTTCTGCTTGCTTGTTCCGCTCACTCCCTCACATGGAAGTGACCTGGTTGCAGGGAGGGAAAACCACTCCAGGAGCCAGAAGACAGGCTTGTAGTCTAGGGTCAGCTTTTGTATGATGACATGGCTTAAGCAGCCCACCTTCTACCTCAGGGTCTCGGTTTCCTTGGCAATACAAGATCCAAAGCCTGGTGGGTGGCGCAACTAGCACATCCTCTGATCCAGCCAAACCACCTCCAATTTCATCCTTTCCTATAATGGACTGTCTCTATTAAGAAAAAACCCAGCTTTATGTAGATACAGCTCATCCTTTCAAACTGTGCAATTCTATGGTTTGTTCAACTATCACAGTGGAATGCCTTTTGAAACAAGGGATCTAGATTTTAAAAAGTCAACACAAATTTTTTTTTTTTTTTTTTTTTTGCGGTACTGGGGATCGAACTCAGGACCCTGCACTTGCTAGGCAAGCGCTTATTCCACTGAGCTATATCCCCAGCCCCAGTCAATACAAATTTAGATCACTTCACTGGAAAACATTCACAAACCTGATTTTCAGTTGTGCCATGATAGAGGGTTTTCCATTCTCTGTAGGCAGGGGAAAATAGCAAAAGTTTTGGCCATGGAGCCTGGTCTGTGGCCTGCAGCTAGGGTGTACCTAGCTGGAATCTGGGATGTACTCGGCAGCCACTCAGTATGCCCTTGGTGCTGAGAGATAGCCAGCCTTGAGAGGTAGTGGCAGCTACCAGAGGCAGGGTCACACATGTGAACACACACACACACACACACACACACACACACACACACACACAGAGCCTTCTGCAGGAATAACATTGGCTGATTAAGCCTCCCTCCACCTTCCTATCTTTCTCCAAGGACCTGCAGCCAAACATGATGTTTGTTCCATGTATTAAATCTGGAGAAAACCTACCTGAAACAAATAAATGTACCGACAGACTCAGTTACCAAGGAACAGTTATCATGGAGCCAATCACCCACTTTTCCCTCGGTCTCCAATCCCAGTTCAGGACTATGGGAAGATACAAGGGGGGAAGGCAGCCAAAGTGTCACCCCCTTATTCTCCCAATTCTCACTCCTCTTCGAGCTGGGCTCTGTTGAGCATCTGTGATGGAAACCGGCATGCTGCTGCAGAGCAAAAAACAAAGACTGGGTTTGCCCCTTAGTTTTGCAGCTTGATACCTATGTGCACTGTGCCTCAGTTTCCACAAATGTGAAGTAGCTGTGGTGTTGCACACTGCAGTTAGGATATAGCTATACTCCATACAATCATGGTAAGAGAAAGAAGACCTCAGTCTTATAATTTTAAGGAATTGAATTAGTACAATAACCTAAAGGATCTGAGAAACAGATTCTTCTTCAGATCCTCCAGCAGGGACTTGGTCTTGTTGCCTCCTAATGTCAGCATGGCAAGGCCTTTGGCAGTGGACACGGGGAAGTCTGCTCACACTGCTCACTACAGGAGCAGAGAGAACTATGTATGCTCCAAGTTATAAAGTTGGTTGTACCATGCTACATGCTAGTAGAAAACAGGTTCAATTATCATCACTGTAGCACCAATACCACCACCATAAAAGTACTGTCACCCCTCCACCTCTCTATCACATGTCATCCTCATGCCTCCCACTAATGTCTCCACACCTCTCACCAGTACCAACACCACATTCCACTCCTACTCTGTACCACATTCGCCTCCATCCATCCCCCTGGGCTCTGTTCTAGACTTCAGTCTCTACTTTGTGTGTGACTGATAAGTCTGTCACTTGTCACGAGTCTCTATGGCCTCTGCCACGGATTTGTACCCAGTACCACATGACCTGTATCTCTCCTGGACTCTGGTGTATCAGTACCAGGTCCTGGCCTTTCTCCTAACTCTTATAAGTTCTCGAATCTAGGGCAGGTTTTAGAATTTGCTGACCCTGGCCTAAGCCGAGGCTTGTCATTGATGGGATAGTCTTTCTGAAGACCTCAGTGTCCACCTGAGGGAGGAAATTTGTGCTGCCCCGAGGTCTGTATCATTCCTTCCATCTCATTCTCCTTTCCCCAAATCCCAATCAGAATGCTAGGGTGTTTGTAGATGGGATCAGAGTTGAGTCAGCAACATCTTAGTGCAGAGATTCACAGCATCAGTCCCTTGGGGACCTCTTAAAAATATCCATAAGCAGGCGCAGTCTCAGAAATTCTATCTCCACTGATCTGGGCTTGGAGTAGATGTTAAAATGGTTAATAAAACGGTTAAAAGCACTCTAGTGTGCTTTAGGGAAGTCAGGATTGAGAACCACTGCCCCAGGGTGGTAGATCCTTGCTACCTCTGCTGAACCTATTTCTAAAATGGCTTTGGCTGATTATTTCTTCTGCCCTTGATATCCCCAGAATTTTCTTCCTCCTTAGCCAAGACATGAATTAGAGCAGAACTGTCCCCTACCATTTATTTTCCTCCAACACTGGCCACTGGTAAAGTCTTGGACACAAATCCCCCTTCTCACCCTACAGGAGGAGCCAACAACATGTCCTGAATGATATGTTACTGGGAAGTAAATTGGTCAGTTGCTGTGATCTAGATGACCCGTCTTTGGAATTCTCTGTACCTCTTAATAGCTGCCATTATTTAGCATCTACTTTGTGCTAAGCACTATGCTGGGCATTTTAAATGTGTGACTCAAATGTAGCCAGGTGCTATACATAGTCTGGTATTTCTGCACGGTCCTGTGAAAGAAAATGTAGCCTACCATGCAACAGAACTTCAGCAATTATAATCTTTTAACAATCTCTTGGCATGAAGTGGTTAATTAATAACCCCTAACCACCCCACTTAGATGCCTCTTTTTTCCTTCTTCCTATTTAGTCATACCTCATAGCTTCCCAGCAGCCTGTCTAACCACATTTCAAGTCCACTCTTCACCCCGAGTCTACCCCAACTGAGCCCTTCTCTTCTCTTCCCCTGTCCCTTTCCTTCTGCTGTCATTTTTCCTTCTGTGAAATTATTTAAGGTACACATCCCCCATAATACCTATTGCAATTTTCTTTCTGTGTCTCTCTATCTCTGTCTGTCTTACTCTTACACACATACCACACACACGCACAAAAACACACACAGCACATACACACCAACACACTGCTGATCAGGCACACTGCTGTACTTTGATTATGTCCCCCTTGACATTCAGGCATTGTGGTCAGGCCTGCACTACCATGCATGGCTGCAACACCCATAATTTCAGCACTCTGGGAGACTAGACAAGAGGATCACAAATTTGAGCTCAGCTTGGGCAATTTAACGACTTAGTGAAGACTTGTTTCAGAAAAAAAAATTCAAAAGAGTTGATGTAGCTCAGTGCAAAGGCCCTAGGTGTGCGCACACACAGACACAGACACACACACAGACACACACACAGACACACACACACACACACACACACACGGCATTGCTGATGGGATAGAGTTAAGAACTAGGGCATTTACACAGATGAGTACATGAAGGATCTTCCCTGAGAATGGAACTAAGGCCTTTATAGAAGAGGCTTCACATGGAGCATGTGACTTGCTTGCCTTTCTGCCTTCCACCATGTGAGGACACAAGGCTCACCCCTTCAGAAGACGCAGCAGTAAGGCAACAGCTTAGAATCCAGGCAGCCTGCTCCAGATAACAGCACCTGCTGGCAATGTGATCTTAGGCTTCCCAGGTCCAAAATTGTCTTCATGAATTATCCAGTCTAGAGGATTTTGTTAGAAAAGTATACATGGACTTAGAGTCCAAAGACAAACGGTTAAGGCCAGAAAGGATGGAAGGCTGAAAGCAAATCATTCTGTGGACTTTTTATCTCCATAGCACATAGATGCTCTCTTGTTAAACTCTCAGTAAAGTCCTGGGAAGCGGCTGTTATCACCCTCAATTCACAAATGAGGAAAGTAACACAGAGAGCTGAATCCACTTTGGGAGGGGCAGGATTCGAACCCCAGTCTGTCTTACTCTTAACTCTT
The DNA here is from genome assembly GCA_004027595.1 of Dinomys branickii. Lineage (NCBI taxonomy): Eukaryota > Metazoa > Chordata > Mammalia > Rodentia > Dinomyidae > Dinomys > Dinomys branickii. The sequence goes on along the minus strand of PVLD010006147.1, from coordinate 63,504 downwards.
AATCTCAGTCAAACCCCCTCAAGAGCTTTGGAGAAGAGCTCCTGAGAACCCGCACAGTGTAAAACCTGGCAAGCATCAGGCTTGAAATCTAGTAGGATGGGGCTGCCTGATACCTACTAGCTGCTTCTTTCAATTCCCGGAAGAGCCGCAGAAACAGCCCCCAAAACTTCCTACTCCCAGAGATGGCTAATAATCTCAGCACTCCTTAGCAACTAATGAGGCAGAAAGGGTTAATCCCAGATCCCCAGCACGTGCACAAATGGATGCTGAGATTTCCCCTTCTATGATATATTTCCCTCTTTCCCTTCTAGGCAGACCAGAGGCAAGACCAGGGTCCTGCAGCATGGTTACTGTCAGGAGCATTAGAGACTTTGGGCTGTTTTCCTTCCATTTGCTTTCCCTTCTGGCACTAAAACCTCATTAGGATTCTGACAAGATAAATGACAGGAGTGGGGAGAAAAACTCTTCGTTGCCCAGAAATTCCACTCTGAGAATCCGCTGCCCATTTCCTAGCAGAATGAACCTGCTGTGACCCCAGAGCCTTGCTAGAAACCTGGCCAGGGTAAGGCCTGGAGACAGTGCAGGCCTGAGGCTCACTAGATCCCCAGGTCTCTGCCCATCCTGCTCCAGCTAGATTTCAGAGGGCAGTGCACACCTGGCTAGGACTGAGAGTCATGTGGGTCTTATCAGGGCCAGTCACAATCTGCTGAGCAAATGAGTAGTGTAAATGAGGCTGGGACAGGAGGAGTGTTTAACCTACATAAGAGAATCCCTTTCTCTTTAAAAAAAAAAAAACAAAAAAACATTTCAGCACTTTCCCTCTGCACAGCCCAGGATGACTCGCTGAATGCCAAGCCAGGCAATGGCAACATGGGCTTCTCAGAAGCTCTGATGGGTAGCCTCTTCTCACCACAGCAGGCCCTGCCATTACACGGAATGGGCAGCACTATTTAGAAGGCATGGATAAGAGAAAGAGAGAGACAGAGACCCTGCTCTGCTCCAGGTGGACCCCAGGCTAGTGTCCACTCCTGCTGGGCCTGAGGCTTCCTCTGGAAGGTAGGAACACTGGATAGATGGCACTGGCACCCTTAGCTGCCTTTGAATGTACTCGGTTCTTGTAACATCGTGGCAGCAGCTTTTAAGATTCTGATTCATTCCATTGACACTTCCTGAGCACCTAGCACCCTGGATGATGGACTCGCTTTAGAACACCTCTAGGGTCCCCACCAACCCTAATAAATGCTGTTACTGGAAAATGCCTTTCTTTCTCAATATTCTTTATTTCCTGCTTTATATTGTAAACAAGACAAGTTGAAGACTGTGGTGGACCACCTGGGTGACTCTCCTTGAAAGAGAAGCGATTGTCTCCATTTTGTCTGAACCGGGTTCTATTTCCATGTACTGATGGGTGCAGAACTGGCTGGGACTTTTCTTTATCCCTTTGATTAGCTTTCAGCAATACAAATGTGGGCTAGGACTAGATGAGACATGTGTTGAAGAGCTAATGCAGCCTGGAGATAGAGGCTATGACTTTTTGAGGCTTGAAAGATTACAGGTTCATAGACAGGCCCTGCAAAGCAGAAGGTTTGTGCATAGAAAAGTCTTAGCAAATGGTAACTGTCTATTGAATTTTTTGTGACTGGATTTGAAACCCTGCAGCGTATTTTGCTGGTACTTTCTGCAGAGGCTGTGGAAGGCAAGCTTGCCCTCTCAGTCACCTCCACCCCTGGACACTGTGTCAAGGTGTGCATTCCCTGCAGCGGCGCTCTTGTCCTAAAGTCTTAATGAGAATCAGCGGCCCTGCAGCAGCGAGAAGGTGCAGCCACCAGCCATGCATGAAGTTAATTTAGCTTCTGTAAATGTCTAGCTGTTTGGGGAGCAGGAGGCAGGCTTGGGCTGTGTAGATGATCCGTGCTCTGCCTGGAAAATGACTGGGGAGAAACAGCACACCCAAATTCAGAAGTTTCACTCCTTCAGTGACTGCAGGAACCAGGGAAGGTTCACTGTTGTCTTGGGTTTGTTTGCATCTTGACTTGGAAAGGTTTCCCAAAACAATCATTTCATTGTTTTTTCTACACACTGCTAACTCAATAAAAGTGGTTCTTTTAATTAATTTTGATGTTTCTCATTGTGCTGTTTCAGAACCAAATAAAAATGTTCTTTTTACTCTCTCCCTGGCTGATGAAGCCTCCAGCCAAATTCTTCTAGGCATTCATCAACTCCTCAAATGCCAGAGGGAGATGGAATCTCAGGGGTCATTTCAGCCAAGCCACCTCATTTGGCAGACGACAAAACTGAAGTAGAGAGAGGAACAGCGATCTACGCGAGGTTGGACAGGGAGCTGGTGGTTGGGTTGGGATTCAGATCCAGATGGAAGGACTCCGTCATTAATTCGACATCTGACAGTTTTGGCACAGAGTAGGCTCTAATATGTTCTCAAAGAGCTGTAGTTGAAAAGAAATGGCTTGATCTTCTTCTCTTTTAAGATATATATATATATATATATATATATATATATATATGTATACACACACACACACACAGACACACACACATACAAGGGGTGATTATTTCTACAGCTGGAGCTATTCTTCCATTTAAAAGTGAACAGATGAATTATTCCAGGACATTTTGCTATAAAGCCACTTTTTATTTCAGCAAACTCTTCTTCCTTCCTATTGATTTTTCTCATAAAATCAAAGCAATAGACTGTTGTAAAAAGAAAATTGGCCTCTAGATTTAATAAAATTACCCAGGAATGTGGCAATCCACTCTAAATACATGTTTAAAAGAGAAAACGAAAGTGCTCCAATGAAATATTAATAGGATTCTGCAAATATTAACAATACCTGGTGTTGAAAATAATAAAGCAAAAATAGGAAAGGTGATAACATACAGATTGAAAATGATGGCAGTTTTATATTCTGCTCACCCAGCTTCTGACTTCCTACCTTCCTCCCACCGATGAACTTGTGCTTCTCAGAAAAACAGAAATTAGCCAAGTTTGCCCCCAGCCACAAATATATCAACAAGCTCAAGATTCCACCCGCAGGAGTTCTTTGAAGCACTCCTCACTTTCCCAGTTATTACAGTTCACTGGTGTGTCTCAGGTATCCCTGCCTGGCCACATGGCTTGGGTGCACTCTCTGTGCACCTTGTCTCCTCCTTTAGGATAACACCTTCCTTGCCTATTGTCTTTCTCTACCTGGGCCAGTGCAAGTGTTTTATCTGGAACTCTTTTAGGGACCTAAGGACAGAGGCTGTGTTTCTCTATTCAGATTTTACCTTTTTCACCTACTTTAAGCTCTTTCAGGACGGAGGCCAGGCCTGATTTCCATTTAAAGGAGATCATGGGGAAAGCATATGATTTAGGGACCCAAGTTTTGAATTTGAGCCCCATCTCTGGTTTGCACATGTGCTATTGTCATGTTGGTCTATTTGTGTAGTTCACTATCCTCTCCTTCCTACGCTGCCAAGCAGGGATTTTCTGTCTCTCACTGCTGTGCCTCTAACACGTAGAGCTGTGTTTTATTCACAGCAGGCCCACAGTACATACTTCTTGATTGGGTTCCTGAAAGTCAGTGCAGATTTGTGTGCATTGCATTGTGTTTCCTAACATGCTGTCTTCAGCTTTAACATGGGAATAACAGTAACTACTACCATCCCTCGCCTACACCATTTCATAACCCTGAGACCATTTAGTCTGAAAACAGGCCGGGAAGGTGGTTATTGTTGTCATAGTCCACTTGTCAGATGAAGAAGGTGAGATTCAGAGGTGAGCGAGTTTACACAGTGTGGAAATAGTGGAGCAGAGCCCATGGGTCCCTGATGTTGAATTTGGTAGCACCAGTGGCCCTTTGGTGTTGGGAATGGAGATCTCTGAGTTTGAGAGACTCCCTTAGACACAGGCAGGCATAGTCCACTCTGCCTGCCGGAGGGCTGATGCTGAACCCTGGTGCAGCTCTTCCCTTCATGACTGTGACCCACCACCAGTGTCCAACCACAGAAGGCTTAGAAAAAGAGACAACAGTGTTATTCAAACATACCCCCTGTGGCTTGAAAGTTGTCAGGGCTTCTACTGAACATGTTGCATATAATCCCAAGAGAAGAGCTTGCATTTTAACTGGAGAGTAAAGAGTTCATGTATTTCTGTCTTGCTCCTCCTCATCTATATCTTTCTAGCATGCTATACCCATTTAACCCCTTTTTATCCATCCATCCATCCATCCATCCATCCATCCACAAGCTCTCCATCCAATATTTCTGAGTGCTTACTAAATGAGTTACTACCACCCATGAAAATTTGTTCTATCAAATGCGAACCAGAAAGAAAAAGTTGCTAAACTACTTATGGGCTGGATGCTGTAGTGATAGCTTTGATCTATTTTTCAAATTTAATCATCAAGGCAATGTTATTTAGGGTCCATCTACACATGATAGGGGTGGAAAAAGAGGCTTACGCAGGATAGGATGACTTTATTGAGGTCACGGGGCTCCCAGGTAGCAGGGCCATTACCGGGCTTCACAGCTTGAGTTCTTTTCATTGCGTGGTGCTGCAGGTAATGCCCAGGGAGCTGATAGGTGGAACTGCTTCAGTGGTAATTTGTGGTTTTCTCCTTTTCTGCCTGTTCTATCACTATCTCTAGCTCTTCTAGAATTAGTTGATGTCGTTCCTGAAGTATGCAAGTAGTTCTGAGGGAAGACCGTCTAATACAACAGCAACAAAGCACGGCAACGTTAACATCACCGACAGCACGTCTTGCAAGTTGCCGCAGCTCTTCTAGGGAGAAGCTACAACTATAGACATCATTTTACAGGTGGTGGCACAGCATATCAGAAGGATTTAGTAATTTCTGCAGAGTCACATATTCATTCCATGACAAGGCTAAGATTTCAGTGCTGGTCTTTGCAACAGACAGTTTAGGCTAATGGAAAGTAGAAAAGCAGGTGGCTTTGTAAGAATAAATAATAGCAAAGATACATGTTCTCTGTGAAACACACTGCTTGGCTCTGGAGGGAGATGCAAACATGAACAACAGAAGCTATTTTTGCTCTGCTGAGAACAAATAGGATTTTCAAAGGATCAGAACTGAGGCAAAAGGGAGCAGAGTCTATGACGAAACTTTTAGGGTTCCAAGCACATTATCAGTGTGACTTTTGGAAATTCTGCCCCAACTATCCCAAGTCAGGGGCAGGAGAAGAGGAAAGTTGGAGAGCCCAGGAGAGCCTCTGAGCATGTAGCCAACAGTCCTGGATCATGACAAGAGCCTCTAAGCAGAGTCCTTCAAGGCACTTCTATTAAGACACTTAGCTGTGTCTTCTTGGCGCATCTCCGAGGCAGTATGATCAAGAGGGACCAGCGACGTAGGAGAAGGGATAAGAACATTCTAATCAGAGAATAAAGATTTCATGTGTTCCTGCCTTGCTGCTCATCATCTGTACCCTTCTAGCACGATATATCCATTTAGCCCTTTTAAAATCCCTCTACCCACCCAAGGCCTTAAGCTTGTTATGATTGCTTCCTCTCTTGGTTATAATCTAGGAGACTTTGGGAAATTATGTATCTCTCTGAGCCTCTATGGCTCAGCTGTAACATGGTGATATTATAAGTTGACAGAGACATAAATAATGTCACACGTGTGGAAAAACACAGCACACAGGTGATCATCAAACCAAATTAGATCTCCCCACTTCTGAACTGGGGTAACACATGGTGGGAGGTAATGGCAGAAGACAGTTACAATGCTTTTTTTATTACTTTTCAGGAGCACATACTTCACTCAGGACGTAAGACATGGGGACAAAGAAAGAAACTAGCAGAAGAAAACAAGAGGCACCTGCAGTCTCCAAAGTGATGTGTTGTCTTCAAAATCCCTCCTTCTGTTCTACCTCCTGGACTCCTCTTTTGTAAGTACAAATCTGACCAAGTTCTTAGGACCAAAGATTTATTCTCCTAGGAATGAGATCCTCAGTGGAAATATGTCCATATGTTCACTGGTAGATGTGAGTATTTGTTCAACATCGGTAAGTCATTAGAGAACTAGGGAATTGTAAGGCAAAATCACAGTGAGGTTTCATTGCACTTGTGTTAGACTGTTTTCATTCAGAAGACTAATTAGGGTTATGGGTGTAGCTCAGGGGGAGAGCACTGCCTAGCAGGCTCAAAGCTCTTGGTTCATTTCCCAGCATGGCACACACGAAAGAGGCTATCCCAGGTTATGGTAATAGTACAGAACAACAGAACTCTCATGTATCAACAGTAGAATTGTAAAACCATATAACCACTTTGGAAACCAATTTATCAGTTTCTTTAAAATTTAAGCATGCCCCAGTTATTTGATCCAGCTATTTCACTGCTGTGTATTTATTAAATACAATGAAAGCTTCTCTTAAAGATTTGTATTTGAATTCATAGCAGCTTTGTTTTTAAGAGGCTAAAATTGAAAATAACCCAACATACATCAAGATGGCAATGATAAACTGTGGTATATCCAGACAGTGGGATATCATTCTGCAGTAAAAGACAAAAGGACAAATAATTACAAACATAAGCAGAAATAAATTTCAGGATGATTATTCTAAGTTCAAACATCCAGAATAAAAACAGTATACACTGTCCACCACCTTGATAGTCATGATGGCTTTAACATATACCAAAACTTATCACATTGCATACTCCAGGTGTGGGTAGGTGTTATGGTTGATACACTATGTCAACTTGGGGAGTCTAGAGGTTTGGCGGAGTGACACAGCAGGAAGCCAGAGTGCTTACCTCCTATACATCCTGAGCCTGTGGGAGAGGAGGGCATAGAGATTATGTGGGTGCTGCATGCCCCCTGGGTGGGAGCAGCCTGTTTACAATGTAAGGGAGGTAGAAAGAGGCTGTTTGCCGCCATTCCTCCCTTTTGCTGGTTGTTTTTGCTGTGCTCTGCCACCATGAACGTTTGCCCTCTGCCATGTGCCACTCTGCCTCAGAACCAGCCAAGTATGGGCTGAAACCTCCACAAACTGTAAGCTAAATAAACTTTTCCTTCCTTCATTTTGGGCGTTGGGTATTTTGCTTCAAGAATGAGAGAACAGTAGCCAAGACAGCAGGCTTATTGATCATCTATGCCAATGCTAACTCTTAGAATTTTTTTTTTTTTTTTGGCAGTACTGGGGATCGAACTCAGGACCCTGCGCTTGCTAGGCAAGCGCTTATTCCACTGAGCTATATCCCCAGCCCCGCCAATGCTAACTCAACAGAGCTATATCACGGAGCTACGTCCCGACGAATAGAACTTTTTTGAAAGATAGCTAGGATCATGTTTGCAGCAGCTTTCTCCATAACAGCCTCAAGCTGAAAATGGTACAAATGCTCCTCAGCAGTAAAAGAAATAAATGTTGATATATTTGTATAACAGAATGCTCTACAGCAATGAATGCAAACAAACTCTGGCCACATCCAACAACATGGGAGATTCTCATAAACATAGGGCTGAGAAAAACACATTAGACACAAAAGAATCTATAGCAAATAATTCCACGCATAGAAAAATTACAATTTTCTATGAAAATAAATCCGTGATCTTAGAAATTAAGAAAGTAATGAATGGAAGGGAAATGGAAAGTGCTGAGGTCAGGGGTCAGAGGGGAGTTCCCAGGATGCTGGCCATGATGTGTTCTTCCATCTAGGTGATACATGCATGGCTGTGTGCTCGTATGATAATGGGTTAAGCTGGAGACTTGTGATTCTTTCACATTCTCTCTATATATTCTGCTTTAATAAATATGCTTCACTTTTAAAGGTTATCACAATAGCATGTAGTAAGGAGCAGTGTTGATTAGGACCAAAAGAATGCCTCAGATGAACACATAGAAGGTGAGAGGAAGGGGGAATGGGTGTACGGAGGAGGCGGGGGACGGAGCAGCGGTCTGATGTGAGGAGGTAAAAAACCAGGCTGAGGCTGTACGGTCAGGCTTGTACCCACCAGGCACTGCTGGCTCCACAGGAATTTTCCCATTTCTACAATGTAAAATGATTTCAAATGTGCAGATTTTAATTTAAAACTTTATATTTGTTTGGCATTTTATAATTTATAGTTCATAAGGTTGTGATCCCCTAAGGATAAGAACTCTGTTAGTGTATGCACAAACTCGGCATTCAGCGAATGTTTACTTGAGTGAATGCAAAACACTTTCACCTTCGCTAATTTGATGATTTCTCACAAGCATTCCACAGATAAGCAAGGTGAGGGTTATTAGTTTCCATTCATAGAGGAGAAAACTAAGGCTCACGGGAGCTACGAGGCCTCTTGCAAATGAGGGCAAAGGCCTAGATGCATTTTGAATCCTGGATGGATGTCTTTGAGCCCTGTGACCTTGGACGGGGCTGGATCAAGAGCCCAGTCCAGCTGCAGACTCCCTCCCCAGCCAGTCGTGAGAGCAAAAACGGATCATGCTCCAGCTCCCAGATGGAGAGACACATGGTGCAGTCTTGCCATCCCCTGCAGCCTCATTCTCTCTTTGGTGACTTTTACTATTCCAGCGGCATGTATACCCTCCCTGCTGAAGACACACAAAGTTGCAACAAATTATCTTTGTCTTTACTGATATACAGTAACTGTTTATGCAAGGTAGAATCTCTCTCTCACACACACACACATACACACACACACCCTAGGAGGCATAAAGCCTCCAGGGACAGAAGCCAGTCATCTCAGAAGAACTGAGGGATGTGCTGTTGCCAGAGGATGCCCAGGTAGAGGCGAAATCCTTTCTCCTGTCCCTTGTGGGATAGGCTTAGCATAATTATATCCCTAGAGAATCCAGCCTTCCAGATGGGCCCCAGAGTATCATTTACATACAGTATTTTAGGCCAATAACACCGCTCTAATGAAGCAGGAAGGGTGAACAAGAATAATAAAATTAAAAAGTCAAATTTCCATCCTTAATCTCCAGGACTGCAAATAGGACATAGCTGTGTTTCAGGGGCAGGAAGTGGGCAGGGAGGGGAAGAGGCCCATTTTGAAAGCAGCCAATTGTTCCTGAAAGGGTCAATGGGAAAGGCGAGCTTTAATGTCAGTCCCTGCAGCTAGAACTACACCTCCACGCAGTAGAGGAACAGAAGTTTTAGAGGAAGAGAATCAGAAAGGAAGTCATATCTTCATCTGTTTCTACTCCTGCTTCCACTAGGGCAGGGAGGGGGAGGAAGGTCCCAGAGGACAAGGCCTTTAGCAGATCTATTTGTCCCTGGTGGAAGGATAAGAGCCTGGGGATGTGTCTGGGAGCCCTGATTGGAGACTTGAGGCAGACATTCTGTGGGCAGAGACTTTCCATCCCTCGGGGTGCACCGCTGTGCTGGAGCTTGTATGCCTCTGGGAAGCTATGACTTGGAATTGCTCCCATTCACTGTTTTAGCGTCTGCTGTGAGACGCACACCAGGGGCCTGTCAATGAGGAAGATGCTGTTCCTGCCCTCAGGGAGAGCATAGCCACACGAGAAGTCACTGGACAAGGGGAAAGGTGTGGAGGGTATACAGAAGAGAAAAGGTTGCTGAGACCGGGTGCTGATGGGTGCAGGTGTGGCATGGCTTACCTCTTTGTTGAGATCCTAGGACGATAGGCAGACCTGTCCCAGATACACTTAAAGCATAATCCTCCCTACCATCCACAAAGACCTCACCTCACTCACCACTTTCCCTCCCCCAGACTGACCCTGTAATAACATGAATGCAACCTGCCCTCCTGGAATAAAGGCAACGCAAACATCACCCACAGACTGTGCCTGAGAACTAGATGAATGCATAGCAGCTATTTCTGCAGAAGACAATGAAATGGATTGATGGATTCTCTAGGGATATAATTGGGAATTAGCACCTCTAGCAGAAGACAGTGAAAGACATAGTCATACGAGAGTTGAGGCCCCATCTCACGTCTACCTGCTGAGACTGTTCCTGGAACTCTACCTTTGAGTTCAGTTACTTTCATCTACCCGGAAATATCACTGGAGAAGCTATAACCCACTGAGTGATGAGTCAGAGGGCACGGTCTCCAGTTTTATGTGCTATCTGTCTGTATGACTTTGGGCAAGTGACTTCCCCTATACAAATTGCTGCTTAATCTTCTGCAAAATGAAGGAAGTAAAGAGACTGTATAATGTTCAGAAGAGATGAAGCCTGGAGAGCCCTAAAGCAACACAGCAGCAAAGACCAGCTTGCTTCTGGAAGGAAGGACTCTTGGCCTTTGGAGAGAGAAGAACAGGAGGGAGAGGAGGACAGAGGTAGCTCCTGAGCACTCTGCCCAAAAACAGATGAAAGCTGTGTCCCTTTCCCCTGAATCTGGACTGCCCTGTGAATCTCTTTGGTCAGTGGAAAGTAGAGGGAATGTCACCATGGCAATTTGAAACCCAAAGCTTTGGAAATCAGAAATCTCTTCCTTTATTCCTCTTAGAGTCCAGCACCATCATGTCAGAGTCCTGGCCATCCTTTGGAGAGACAAGTACCCCTGATCCCCCAGCCATTTCAACCATCACACCTCAGGCCCTGGACATGTGAATGGGGCCATGTTGGATTTCCAGTCCTGCTGGAGCCTCCATTTGTCTACAGCCAAATAAGAAGAAGAGCTGCTCAGCTAAGCCCCACAGTTTAGTAATTCATGTGCAAATCAATGTTTCTTATTTTTAAGCTTCTAAATGAAGGAACAATTTTCTATAAAGCAACAGATAATAGAAATAGGTGCCAGAGGTAAATGCATTAAGTTCATAACTTTGCAAAGGCTGGTAACTACACTTACAGGCTTGGACTGGGGCTAAGGATATTTTATTATATATTAAGCAGGTCTTCAGAAAAACAGGTCATTGAAAGGTCACTTGTCACAAAGGATTGCATTACCATGGGATGTGTTACACAGCAATTAACCAGTGCCAATTAGCCAAACCCATGCAGATATCTTTCTGACATACATTCAAATACAACTTGGTTGGGAAGTGGAAGAAGTACGATTTCACCCATAAATGTCCAACTCATTTCCATGTCTCCCTCTCCCCGACTCGTCCCCACCTCCACGCTTTCTCAAAGAACCGGAGAAGGAAAACCATGGAAACAAATGCCTTTGTGTAATACTGAATGGGAAACATAACTGGAGCTCAGAAAAGCAAAAGCTGTTATGTGTTAATAATGTATTATGAGTGGTTTTGCTGTCTTTGATTGTTAGAGAGGAGAAACACAGACTCAAGTCTGTTCTTCTGGGCCTGAGGGGTCAGCTTTCCCTGGGGAGTTTTGTGTTGGTTACATCTGCTCCCAGGGCACCCTTACATCCCTCCCACTTCGCAATATTAGTCACAGCAGCTATGAGTTCAGGGGGAATTTTGTTGTCAGACATTAGACTACAGAATGTGTTTATGCTGCATCATTTAGTCCTTCTAAGTAAACTTTGAGAGCACACTCATGATCTCCAGTTCAGAAGTTAAAAACTAAAAGTCAGAGATACTAATTGGTATCTTGTCTATTGAATAGTAGAGTTGGTAAAGCTCCACACCTCACACTTTTTAACTACCCTTCTAAATCCAATACAGCTCCCAATGCTGACCATTTCCAGGGCACTCATGTGTATACATATATACATTCTTGTATTCAGCACACACACTCATTTGTCCAATGCATTTTGTAAATGCCTATTCAGTATAGGATCGGAGGATACTTTAGTGAGTACAATTCAGTCTCTACCTTCATGGAATTTACAGTCACCAAGCCATACAGTCCTACCTTAGCCTTCACCGTGAACCTTCAGTTCACATTTTAAAAGCCCTCTTCCCACCTCAGCACAGCAGTGCCTGTCCTCAGTGCTGTTTCCAGCCTGACTCTGACATTCCGTAACCTGGCCCTGACTCTCACCCCTGCTATATTCTTGGTATGATCTATACTTTTCTTCTAAAGAAAGACTAGGCTATATTGATTGCAAATTGTCTCAAATTTCCTATCCCTGCATATACTCAATTCTTTGCGATATGACTTTGTATATTTTTCCACCAAGGGTTAAGATATTCAGTCTGGGATACCTGGCTGACTTCTTTTGGCCAATAGGAAACAGAGGAGGAACAACATTCCAGGTACAAGCTCATGTCTCAAGAGGTCCAGAATGCCTCTGCTCACATTTTATGCCTCTGCCTTGACTATGACATAGTAGTTCTTATGAGTGTTCTAGGAACTGAAGATAAAGACTGATAGGGCCAAGCATTATCCTCATCTGATCTCAGTTTGTAGTCTAGTGAATCAATAAAACGTGAATGAGAATCTTCGATTTTGAAGGTCAGAAGGAAGCATTACTAAATCTCAAATAATCTGGAAACTTCATACTATAACCTCATTAAGGTTTTAACCTCTCCAAGAATATTTTCACTATGGATGAATGCAACAGTTCCAATTTTAGATGGGTTTCATTCTTAGAAAGTTCTTTCTAGTAATGTACTGAAGTCTGCCTGTCAGGCCTGTCCATACTTGGCTTAGGGATTCCATCCAGGGCCATGTTTAACTGCACACATAGCCTGAATTCTCTTTCTTCGAGGATGGATCTTCTCTCCCTTAGCTGTTCCCGAAGGGAGGATTTGAGGTTACTTGATAGCTTCTCTTCTGATATCATTACATTATTTTTCTACATTCTTCAAATTTTGTTCACAGAAATAAACATATAACTTAGCAAACTGCATTATCTTAGGCATATGGTATCTCTTCTTGAAGTTTAAGATTCCTCAATCTTAAAATGAGGAGGTTGGACTCAATAGTTTCTATGAAGAGACAGAAATGCACATTGAAATGTATCCTAGATGCTTAACAAACAGTGCCCCCATGCTCTGAATTATTTCCAGCAATGTGACTGAACTGGTCCATCTCTCTATCTTCTTATAACCCTTCTTTGACCTGTAAAGTATATGGAAAGGAAGATTTTGAGATCCATTCAGTTAAAGATTTGAACTCAGAACACCTGAGTCTGAATCTTAACTACTGTCTGACCTTGAGCATATTACATAACTGCCCTATCCTGATTTCTTCACCAAAGTATCTGGACCATCACTCCTTTCCTCCTAGTTTATAAGAATTAAGACTATAGGCAAGGGTGGGGCATGCTGTATGTGAAGCACTCTTCTGTCAGCTGGCTGGGTAGGGGAGGACTGGCAGTTGGGTATATTCAAAGTAAAACATCTAGACCAGCAGCAGAGAGGACACCTTTCTATTTATGAGTCACAGCTACAGACTCTACTGCAGTACATTCCCATTGCTTATGTGTGAAAATTTAGCATCGTGTTAATAATTCTATGGAACAGATTGTGTGGCCATAATTGTTCCTCTAGTGGGTAGATCTCATTCTCTGATGTTCTGAGAGAAGAACCGTACTTAGGAAAATGCTAGGTATTTTCACAGGCAATAGCTTTGGGAAGGAAAATTTCAGGATGGTAGTGGAGATCTCTGAAGTTGGACCAATACTCAGTCTGTCCAAGATTTTGGCACCTTCCAAGCACATCAGGCTGTACCACCAAAGGACTCTCCATGGGCGGCACTGTACCCTTCTCCTGCCCACTCTCCACATTACCTCACATTGGTCTTCTCTGCTTTCTATGTGTCCTTGACCCTGCCTGCATGACCAAATCCTCTGTCCCCAACAGGGCCCACACATACTTTGATAGCTGTCTTTCCACCTCCCAGCCAGATCTGATAGTCATACAATTATTTTTCTTGAGACAGGGTCTCACTATGCAGTTCAGGCTGGCATTGAGCTCCTTTTGTAGCCAAGGCTGGTCTCAAACTTGCAATGATCCTCCTGCCTCAGCCTCCCAAGTGCTGGGACTACAGGCATGCGCCACCACACCTGGCTAGTCACGCAGTTCTAACCTCTCTCTCCTACACCCATCTCACAGTAATATTTCATATATGCTCCATAAAACATGCAATTCTTTTCCAACAAAAGTTTTTCCTTCTGCTTTTATCCATCTGATAAATTCTACTAACCCTTTCAAACAGCATAGAATCTTCCTCCTCCAGGAATTCTATGCTAATAATCCCCAGCAAACTCCTCTGTGTTCATTTTGGACCATCACCAGGACTCTGTTTTTCACAAACTGAGATTCTCTGCCCACTTGCCTGTCCCCTTCTGGACTGTGAGACTAGAATTGAGGCCCCAACAATCTCAGAATCTGTAGCACTCAGCACAGTTGAGCCCATGGAAAATGTTGAAACAGACATATCAAATAAGCAATGATATGGAGCACATTTTGCATTAACATGACTATATGATGGGTCCCAAGCCCAAAACCAAGTGAACACTCTAATTTCTTACATTCCTGTGCCCTGGAACAGAAAGAATGGGCTCAGCAAGCAAAAGAAAGACTCCCTCTCATGAGCTGGGAGTTTGATTGCCAGAAAATGTGTAAATTGCTGAATAGGTTATTTGTCACCAAGTTGTGAAAGGGCAGAAAACCAAGCTACTTTTCACAACTTCCAAGGCCTGGACAGGTTGCAGTGGCTGCACCGGAAATGGCAGGTCTGTTATACACTGATACAGTAAAACAGCAAAAAGGCCTGCTTGTCTGGCTGTCAGGCTGATGGGAGCACTCAGGGTTGCTTGACTGTGTAAGATTTTGCAGTGGCCTTTGTTCACTTTATCTGAATACCGTATGGTAGAGCTCAGTGGTCAGGGTCTTGTGGACTTGTTCTGTGATAGGAAATTTCTATCACTTTATGGAATTTAATCTTCACAAACCAGATCTCTGTTTTAGCTTCCGTTTTTTTACCTTTATTGAGCACCTATTATGTGCACGGTTACATAAAATGGAACCAAGAGTGAATACATGATTGTAACATCAGAGCTTACACTCTACACAGGAAGCAAGTGTAAGATATGGTCACAATCACTCCCACAAGCAAAAACCAATTACTCGAATACAGAACAAAACATGATGAATGAGAAATTTGAAATGCTGTGGGTACTCAGCAGAAGAGACATTACTTTGGGAGGATGGGGCCAAGATGTTGAAGGCCTGGAATTTTGTTCCAGAAGCCAATTCTTCTCACTGTTTTCCAGAAGAGGTAGCCTGCAGATGCCCAGAGGCCCGGGAGAGATGGAAGGAGTTGTAGCGGGAGTGTGACGATGGGTATTTATTTCCAATAACTGAAACCTGCTCTCTCTGCTGCTGATGTGGGCAAAGGCACACTCCTAAATTTAAGGTTCATTATTGTGAGACTGCTTTCTTGGAACTCTTGGGGATATATATGTGTTGGTTTGTCCAAAAAAATCCAAGTTCTTAAGAACAGAAGAGGATGAGATATTTTTCCATATATTAGCAACACTATGGACTAGTCCCTTTCTCAAATGAGTGCATAGCATCAAGCAAACTAGCAATGAGCAATTTTGCTCTAAGCCCCTTAGCTTGTCTCCCTTCAGTAAATGCAAACATTCCTAGCACCAGGCTTTGGTATCGAGTGGGAACAGCCATCGAGTGATAGAAAATGCACAGAATCTGTGATCAGAACATTTGGGTGGCTTCTAGCTCTGCTACTTTTATCCAGAGCTAAAAGTGTGTTATCTACAACCTCCCTCTGCCTGCCTCAGTTTTCTCACCTGTAAAATGGGATAAATTATCTAAGGATTAGGATAAATAATAAAGTACATGAAATCACCTCAGTCGCTGTGAAGATCTTTGTAAGTCAGGGTTGGCTTTCTGCAGCTGTATGCTCTTTATAAAACGTGATACCCTTTGCATGGTAGGGCTCACTCCTTCAGTTTAGGGTTTCTTGCACCTGACTTAGTATCTAGCACTTCATAAGCACCTCAGTGTATAGTCATTAAACTAGGAAATGAACAGATTAGAAGACTTTCCACTGGAGGTAAGAGGACCTGCCCACCCTCCAAGTTACGAGGTAAGGAAAGGAATCTTAATCTATACAAATTTGAAATCTTCAGGATGAATTTGAAGATAACTACTATTTTCTGAATACAGTATGCAAAAGTGTGTATGTATGTGTAATTAGTTTTCCTTCTGGTAGCTGAAATTCTGTCTTACACTTGAACAGTATTATGCCTAAAAATCCTTTTGTACCTGGTTATGTGAATATCTGTTACTTAGCACTAAGAGGACAGAGATGAACTGGTGGGTCAGATGCCCTATCTCACTCTTGATTTATTGATCAATCCATTTGTCCGTTCACTGATGGCAAATAGTTTCAGAGCACTGACTGTGCTGAAGTGCAGCTTCAGCTTCACTGCAAAGTGGAAAACGTTTGAAGCAGCTTCTGTCCTTCATGATCTGCCCCTCTAGGTTGTGAAACATTTGAAAATGGAATATTACCTCTATCTGTGAGTCAGTTTCTTAATATGATAATGAAATACCCATGGCACTCAACATAGGTATAGATATAGACATCTGGTTGATTTGGCCTTGTGCTTCTAAAGGTCCAGTCTAAGACTGAGAGGCCTCATTGATGTGGGTCTCTTACAAGTGCGGGACATCATGGTGGAACCTGAGTGGAACAAATCACTTCTATTACCAGCCTAGAAACAGGATGAGTGTAGACATAGAAAGGCTGAAGTTCCTCAGTCTCCTTCAAAGGCGTGTCTCCAATGTCCCAAGAACCTCTCATACACCCTGCATCTTTGAGGTACACAGCATTTCCCAGGAGCATCACCCTAGCGATCAAACCTATGGGCCTTTAGGGAATACAACCCAATTCAGACCGTGTGGCATTTGCCACCAGTCTTTATCTTCAGTTTTAGAACTTCAGAACCCCTAATTCTGGAACTTTCTTCCTTTATACATAAATCATATAACTGAGATACGTTGCTACAGAATCCTCCAAAAGTCTCATCTCTGAAAACTCCATGGCAGGCCTGAGTCAACATGGAGAATGGCCATGATTACTTAGGACGACAGGACATGTGGATCGGACCAGCTCTGTGAGGTACCTGTTGCCTCCCTACCATCTTTGCACCATTTTTCTGTGGCTGTACCAAACACAGCTATTCTGTCTTCCACACCCCGGGTATAACCCTCTCTGTGAATCTCAGTTTTCCGTCTCCCACTGCTTTTCAGCTCCCCTCCATTCACACCCCTTCCTCCTTTCTCTCCTTTGCCTATTCCATTTTTGCCTGGATGCTCGTGCACCGCACCTCTGCTGCAGGGTTTGCCACTGCCAACTGCCTTTTACACCCCAGACCCTTTATTCCCCACCCTTATGTCGCAAATACCACTCAACCTCTATGAGAAAACGTTCCTTCTCATGCTTTATGCTTCCAAATTTTCTTCTGTGTGGGTTTCTGCCTCTCTCTCTGGCCAGCAGCTCCACTGTTATTATGACCATATATTAAGTTCAATGTGTCCACAAGGCATTTTATGCATTCATAAAAATCAGGCCTTCTAAGAGCTCCCTGAGCTGAAGACAATGAAAATATCCTGCCAGGCTTTAGCTGGTGCATCACTGCGGCCCCTAAATGCGCAAAGTTGGGTGGTAGGTTTTTATTGTTGTTTATATTATTCCTGAAGAGGACCAAATGATTTCCAAGATTATATGCAAGGCAAAGTGTTGACTGCTTCTACTTAAGCTACAACCTCTAGTGTTAGGAGTATTAATAATAGGTAGCATTTACTTAGTACGTACTATATGCCAGACTCTGCACTAAATATTTATATGGCTTCTCCTACATAATCCACACATAATAGCCAAGTATAACATACAGTACTTAAATCAGAGGCAATATTTAATAGAAGAAAATTGAGACAGTGAAGTAACAAATTCAAGATCAACATAAAAATGAGAAAACTCAGATTGTCCAAACTCAGGCCATCTGGATTTGGAGCCTACCAGCTTCAGCATACTCTGACACTGACTTTTGAAGAGGTCCCTCTTCAAGGCCTAGAGACTGAAATAAGCTAAAGAAAAAATGTTACATACTAATATATATTGTTGTTGTGCCTCACTTTCTGCGAAATCATGCCTGGAATACCTCTTCAAACTCTCTCACCAGAACGTGGGTGTTCACAGCACCTCTGTCCCTTGCTGGGGTTACCGTTGCTCTCTTCACCCTAAAAAACCATGAATAATAAGAGTAAAGGACTCAGACCCCAAAAAGTCTCCTTCTACAACAAGAGATGTGTGTGCTGCAGCACAGGACATACCAAGTAATAAAGCAAATGTCTTTCCCATAGAATACTAGTTATGCAAATAATCTTGGGTGTGTCCTAACAACAGATGCCCTTCTCAGCTTCCTAACAACAGATGCCCAGGTTGATTAGCCAAACGATTTCTATTACTAATCTATCTTCTTGGTTTATCAGTGGTGTTTGAACTCCACCCCCTTCCTCTCTTGGTTTGTCATTTTCTTCATTCAAGGCATTTATGAGTTACAATATTATTTCACTTGGGAGACATTAATACCATCAGGTATTATTTGGAAGCATACAGAAACCAACATTTTAAAGCTGTGATTTTTTTTCCCCAGATCTTTGAAACTTCTTAGTTCAGAGCTTGGATAACATGTGTGCTTTCTCGTTCCCAGTACAGTGCTCTTTCCAAGCAATGTTTAAGAAAGTGTAGATTACATACAGCACAAGGATTGGTTCTTAAATCCACACTGGCAGCGTCGCACTCAATACCAGCCTTTCTTAGAAGCCTCTCAGAGTTTCAGTTCACACATGTACATTCACCAGATGGACTTCAAAACAAGCCAAAATACCTACTCTGTCCTACTTGACATTTGTTACAACTCACAGGCTGAGCCCCACAGCCTTAAAATTTACTGCTGTCCAGGGTGCTAGTCATAGCATTGTAAAAGGACACACTTAACCCCAGGGCTCCAGGAGGTGAAATACCTGTACAAGAACACTCACTGGTTTACAGAAACTTATACAACAGAAAATAAGGCACTGCTTTAGGAATTCAGGATACAGTGGCAATTAATATAGACATCATGCTTGTCTGCAAAGAGTCTGTCTTCTAGCGAGTAGATTGACAATAGACTAACCAACGCATGTCAACTGGGAGTTCTTGAAGACTTGAAGGCTGAAAGGAGGAAGTATGTAAAGACTGGGAGGAAAGAGATCAATCAGGTGGAAGTGACTTGTGGCACCCTTAGGAATCTTCTAGACAGTCCAGAGAGATGGGGGACTGGTAAGCGGGAAGGAGAGAGGAAGATATGCATGGCCCACTGCCAGATGGTACAGGGCCACATACATCATAGCATATATGTTGGGCTTTTAAGTGCAATGAGAGACATTTAATTTTAAACTACATGGAAAGATGATTTGATTTATCCTTTAAAATAACGTTTTATGACAGAAAAGTTGAGATATACACAAAGTAATCAAAACAAGATAATGAAATCCCTGTATCTGTCACCCAGATTCAACAATTACCAACATCGTGTCATTCTTCTCTCCTGTGTAAATCTGCCTACTCTCATTCCTTTATTATTTTACATATTTCTTATTTTGAGGGAAATGTACTTCTGTGAAATATGTAAATCTTAGCTGAGTTATTTGGACAAGTGAAACCCATGTAGTCATCAGAGAACACCTTCCTTTTTCCAGAATGCTCCCTCACACTCCCTCTATGCCCCTACAAATTTCCTACCCCACGAAGGCAATGGTTGCTCTCATACTTTTAAATCTTCGATGAGTTTTGCTTGTCCTAAACACTACATTCATGGAAACTACAGTATTATTTTGTGCCTACTTTCTTTCATTAGGTATAATTTTCTGCGTTTTACCCATATCAGTACTTTTCCTCTATTTTAGCTGATTACTATTCCACTGCCTGAATATACACCATGTTTGTCAATTAACTTGTTGATGGACATTTGGATTGCTTCCAATACTGGGCTGTTAGGAATAAACTCACATGAATATTGTACAATGATTTCTATAGACATATGTTTTTGTATGCTTGGATATATACCTAAAAGTGGGTTGATTTATACACTTGCAAGCATTGGGAATAGAGTGGAGGGGTCAAGCATAGTGGCAACAAAACCAGTCAGAGGCTCCTAAAATGGCTGAGGGGAGAGATGATGGGTAGTTTACACTAGGTAGGGACTGGAATAAACTGGAGGGGGACAGGTTTGATATTTGTATAATGAATGTAATCCATAATATTTGATGACAATAGGAATACAAGGGTAAGAGAAATTAAAGAATGAATGACAACTAGTGTATATCTAACTTGATTAAATGGAGTACAGGTTGGGACACCTTTGGTGCAGTTGAGAAGATGATGAAAAGACAATCCAAGGGTTTGATTTTTTTTTTTTTAAGGGTTTGATTTTGCAAGGGCAGGAGCATCCAGGAGTAGACATTAAGGAGGTGCTTGGAGTCTAGAGCTCAGGGAAAAGGCAGAGCTACTGTTGTTCTTGCGTACAATTTCCACACTTCCCAGGTCCAGAATTCTCCTTAAAATACCTTGCAATGTGACAGAGGGATAAAAGTGGGTTTTATTTCATGGAACAGCTCTGTTGAATTAGTAATAGTTACCTAGAATCCTATGAAACAAGAGATTCGGAGACCACATTCAGGAAGATGTGCTATGGTTTGTAAGCAGTGTCTTCTAGGCCATGACATAGCACTATGGTGGAACTCAAGGAAGATCATTTCTATGCCTGAGAATGTAGAAATTCTTCAACAAAACAGTCTAAAAAGTGGAAAATATTCCCTGGTATAGCCAAGCATCAACCATGTAGATGTAAAAATATAATGTAGCCTGATATGGATCAATTCATAATTTTTATTTCCTTATTCTAACTCTTCTCTCAAAGTAGTCAGTATCTGACATGTCCTCAAGGAGTATTTTGACATTTCACTTGATTCTCAAAATGTGAAAAAAAAAAAAAGGATGATCTGAATTCTTCATATTTGGGTGGGGTCCTCTCATATCTTGAGGTTAAGCAACGCATTCTTGTGAAAGCCCATTCCAAAGCGTTGTAAGCTTGAATACAGTAATGAATCATTTAAATACTTTGTAGAAAATGTCCAAGAGTAAGTTAGACAGGTAATCAATGTATTAGGTTGGGTTATTTTTTTCTCCACAATAGAAGCCATAGGTGAGTGTTTCCATAATCAGTAACACCGTTTTTATTTCATTCATCTAATCATCAGGCTTTTAGTGGACACCTAATTCATATGTCCAGTAGTTTGCCTGAGTATATGAGGTTTTTTTTTTTTTCTTTTTGAGACAAGGTCTCACTATGCAGTTCAGGCTGGCTTTGAGCTCACTTTGTAGCCCAGCCTGGTCTTGAACTCACAGAGATCCTCCTGCCTCAGCCTCCCAAGTGCTGGGATTACAGGCATGAGCTACCACACCTGGCTGCCTGTGTATAGATGCAAAAAAAGGCATGGCTATTGTCTTTGCAAAGTCGCACCTAGAGATATGTAAATAAACTCAAGAGGAGTTGGATACATTACTTTGTTAATGTTCCAAGGAAAATCTAACAAGAATCCTCAGAGGATAGAAAACCTCTAGACTCAGTCTTCAAAGAAAACTAAATTAAAAGTTTCTGCGGAGGAAATGCTGGGAAAGGGCAGTCCAAGCCAAGAAGCCAACATGGAACAGGTCTGGATGTAGGAGGGAGCCGCTGGTTGATGCGGAAGCACATCGAGAGTGAGGAAGCCAGGCTGAAGCAGCAGAGGTGTGCTGGGCCTGTGTGTTGATTGGATTTAAAGCTGCCACAGCAGGAGCCAGTAGCATCGGGGTGGGAGTCAAATACATATTTTAGAAAGATTTTATGGCAAGGCATTGACTGCAGGAGGTGAGGGAATACAACAGAAAGAAAACTGCAGGCAGGAGGCAACCGGAGGCAAAAAGGCAAGGGGAAAGATTACAGGTGCCAAAGCCGAGAGTGGTGGGCTCAGGCCACAGCTCAGAACTCGTGGTTGCGAGGGAGAAACGAGGGAGAGGGGAAGGTAAAATGTTAAATATTTGGAAACGAAAATCCACAAAACCTGACAGTAAAATGAGTGATAAATTATCAATGTAACAATGTACCTGCTTGGAAAGAGGAACATCACAAAGTCCCGTGCAGGGTACTTTGAAAATGCCTGTGATAGAAGCAAAGGTCTGTCTGATGCCAAAGTCCGTGCTCTTCCTATTTTTCCATATTCCCAGGCAGCTTGACTTCTGCCCCCACCGCATCCTCCAGCAGCCAGGACAAAGCTCTATAAAGAACCCACAGTCCTCGGGCCATTTTCAACACACACACGTGTGTGTGCACATGCTTCCACCCAGTGAAGTGTGGTCATATTCTACTTATTTAAAAAAGCCTAAATCAACTGTCTCTTCCCCTAGAAAACTTGTCAAATCTTCTTATCTAAAAATGAGATCTCTTTAATTTTCAAACTCTGTATTTGCTTCATCCTTCTATAGATCTCCTTAGGTTTGAGCCAGTTCTTTGCATGCTGTCTTTGTATGCTAGACCAGGAGCTTTGATGCTGCTGTGCTGATTCATTTCTGTTCTTCAGGGGTCCCGTGGTACTAAATGACATTTCCCCTTACAGTTTGCATACTGAAGTTATGTGTGACATCTCACTGGCCTGTTACAATTTGAAACAGAGTCTAGAGGAACAACTTTGAAATCTAGACCTTCTGATTTGTTCTCTTATCTCTGGGGGTCTTCCTTCCAAGAAGGACCCACAATGAACTAGGACTTCATGAATGAAGTACATTCTTAAAATAAATCCTCAGCTTAGACTTTCATCCCTGTGGCACTAGCAGCTTGATTTGAAGGCAAGCAGGAGGCCTTGGAATGTTGTCCTTGAAATTTCATTCTCTTCCAAAGTCAGCTGCCTCTGTGGATTCCAGAGTAATGTGTTAAGATTTCTACCCATTTCTTTAGGTAACAAGAATGCCCATGACTCTTCTGAGGAAATGTAAGCATTTAGGATGGGGAATGAAGTGGACCCAGGGACTCCATGTAAAATCTTCATGCTCAATGAGTGTTTGAGACGTGCCAAGTGACACACTAAGCATGAATTGAGTTCTTTTCCACTAACTTTTGGAGACCATCAACATTATCATCTCCATTCCATAATAGAGGAAACAGGTGCTCAGATACAAAGGGCCCTCTTCAAGTTCAGACCACCAGTTATGGCAGAACCATTTCAAAATTCAACCGTGTCCCATGATTCTAAGGCCTATACATTTTCCTATACTCTATGCTGCTTCCCAAAACAAAGAAGACCCCCGAGGGGTTATTTCTACAGGTCACCCTGCCCAGGATGAACCTTGCACAACTAGGCCACTGGAATAAAAGAATGCTCCTCCTACAATCCAGTCTTTGCACTTAGAGAAAGAGAGAAGTAAGTGAAAGGTAAACAGAGGGGATGCAAAAAGTTAAAAAGTTGAGATGAAGGACAAGAACAGAACAATCAAGACTGAGAATCCAAAGGAGAACTTCATGGTTAGAGTCTGAAAGACCCTTCTCCCAATGGCAAGTACTTATCAGGACCAACCACCTTTGTTTTCAAGAAACTCGGTTAATCCACTGACATCCTTGAGCAAGCACTAGAGCTACCCACAATTTGGCATGACAAACTGAGCCCCACAGAGGTGAAGGGACTTTGCTTGTGGTCCTACAGGTCCTGGGTTACAGAACCTGGCTTTGAGTTCAAGGAATTTGA
The DNA here is from genome assembly GCA_004027595.1 of Dinomys branickii. Classification (NCBI taxonomy): domain Eukaryota; kingdom Metazoa; phylum Chordata; class Mammalia; order Rodentia; family Dinomyidae; genus Dinomys; species Dinomys branickii. The sequence goes on along the minus strand of PVLD010006147.1, from coordinate 39,876 downwards.
ATCTAGGTTCCACCCACTTATTTAACCACTGGATGGGCCTCTTGGATAATGACTGTAAGTAGATGGGACCTGGCTCATAGAGACTATAAATCTCCAATTTACAGTCAAGATTCCTACCCTCTAAGGATCAGGAAAATGAGGAAGAACAGATACAATGTTGTGACCAACACAGGCAATGGTTCTGAACCACCTGGTAATTAAGTCATTCATCTCTATGAAATTCCCCGTGATCTGTACAGGCCAGTGACTCCCAGTGCTGGCTGCACATTATAGTCCCCTGGAGAGTGCTTAGAAGACACTGTTGCCTGGGCCTCACGCTGAGAGACTGAATCAGTACTTCTTGCAGTGCGGCTTCAGTATCCACATTTTTTAAAGCTTCCCAGGTGATTTTAGTGTGAACCACTGATTCAGGTAAATATGAAGCAGTCACCACTGAATGGAGAACATCTCCACCAAGTGGCTAAAGTCCTTCTGTGTACCCTGCCAAGACATTTTCACAAAAACTCCTCAGCCTCCAGGAACCTCAAGGACAGTCATTGTGTCCCCTACAATTACTTTGGTATCTTCCATGGCACCTATCAGAGTAATGGTTGACTTGTTGAATTGTAGAATTTTAGTCTGGCTGGAACTTCTCTGACCATTGTGCCCACTGTTTGTTCTGCAGAATTTTAAGGGTCTACGGAGTGCCCTTGGCATGGTTGCAGGTGGAGCTATGAGTCACTAAGTTGGAAATTTCTAGGGAACTTGAAACAGGAGCTCAAAAAGACAAAAAAAAAAAAAAAAAAAAAAAAGCCTGTGCTCCTTGGTCCAAGTAGGATCCTTTAGTATGACGTCTCAGCTCTGAGACAAGTCTGTACATCTAACCTCAAATCCAAGAGAGCTAAGGCGACATTACCAGCTTTCCAATTTAAAACCCAAAGACATGGCAGCACCATTTCAAAACAGTTACTGATGTCCTCAGGTCATTAGTGTAGCTGGCTACATCATCTTTTCCCTTGGGCTAGGGATGCATGTGTCTGTTTCTCAAGGTGGAATTTTAAAACCTTTAAGAATGGGAACTCATGTTATATTTCTTTGTATCTAATGCCATGTAACTCCACAGCCAGTACATGGTAGAAAGCTAATAAAGATTTCTTTGGTAGGATAAACACTGGGGCAGACAGCACTTGCTCTCTGAACTTCTCAGTGACAGTGCATGTACAGAGGCCTGTGCATATGCAAATATGCACTAACAAGAAATTGAGAAAAGGGATACAAATAGCCAAAAAGCATAGGGGAATATTCGCATCCCTACTGAAATTTAAAGAAGAGTAACATCTAAAACATACTTTTTGTTTTGCCATCAGATGTCCAAATGATTTTGATCAGTAATACCCCTGGCTAGTGGAAGTGTGGAAAATTTTTAGTTTTAGAGACTGTTGAAATATAAATTAGAATAGCTCTTTTAGAAGACATAAGGCACAACAATTTTAAGTGTGGATATTGGGCTTGCTATTTTATTTCTAAGAAAATCCCAAGGAGGTTATTGGATAAATATTCAAAATGCTGCTTATAATTTTAAAAATGGAAATAACCCAATTGTCCTTAAAATTGTTCTTGAAAATAGGACTTATTGAATAAATTGGGTACATCACACAATAGAAAAATGTGCTACCATTATGACAGAGGTAATCTCTAAATGAAGAACGAGGAAAGATGTTCATATATTTTTGCTAATTGAAAATTCTAGATTGCAAAGTAATAAGATTCACATGGTCAAATTTTAATAGGATGTGAATATTTAATATTCAATATTATATGGAAGATTTTGATAAATTGATAAATGAAATTAATCTCTTCAGGGGATCCACACTTCATTCTTAGTCCAGGTGGTGGGTTTCTGGATAGGCATCTCACTCTTTATCTTACATATTTCTCCATTCTTTCATTACTTTAGTAATCCATGGGGACTGTTTACTTTTACAAGTCACTAAATCTAACTCTGTTTCAAAAGAAGACGGAGTAGAGGGATCAGTAAAAGGACAAGAGAGACTCATGGGTCCCATGTGCATCCTGGCCCAGTTGGGCAGGTTCTTGGTCTCCTCAAGCCTTTCCCACTAGTCCCCTCCGTGAATTGGAGGACCTTGCAGACAGATGCCAAATCAGTGTACAGTGGCAGAAACAGGAAAGGGAATGAAAGAACAGAGGAAAGGAAAAGCCTAAGCATTTAGGTATGCCTGGATTAAAGGGTTTCTTGGGAAGTAAAAAAGGAGAATCACAGAAGACGAGCATGAATGGCCAACTTAATAGGAGGAAGAGTGACTGACCTCTCCCTGGTTAAAGAACTTCCTGTAACTTTCAACACCCTGTTATGCAGCAGGACAACTGGTCCCTCGAAGTCATAAGAGACAGATTCCAATTCCAGGTCTGCTACTAAATAGCTCTGTGATAAAAGGCAAGCCACCAGCATTCTCCAGGCATCAACTTCTTATGAAATTAGAGTGGGACCAACTGTCTTGAAAGTGCCTTGAAGTTCTATCATTCACCCCTGAGGCCTCTATCTGAGACCTGGCAGTATTCTAATGGTGACTATACATGACAGTCTTCTCTGTTTCTCGGTGATACACCCTTAACATTTTAAGAGTAAAAGCTATGTATTTCTCTTTATCTGTGTCCCTGCCTATGGGCTTAAAATTCATGAGTTGGCTTTTGGTCTGGTGGGCCCTCAGGGAAACAGGGGTTGGTTTTCCACATAATTGAGTCTGGGCAGTCCAAGTGGAGCCCAGCATGGCAGGAGAGCATTATTACTACCCAAGGCTTTTAGTAACAGATGAAGTGTGTGAAGGAAACAAAATGGCAGATGACAGTCATTAGCTAGGCTCCAGCTGTGCCATCCAGAGCCAGGTCAAAAGGAGGCTGTCGTGCATTGAAGCTGGCTGGGGAGGGCTCCTTTTACTCATCTCCCAAGTCTGCTTTTAGTGATGTCATCTTGGAACTCTAACATCAGCCACTAAGACTTTTTAAAATTATTTGTTTTTTGCAAGAGAAAAATGATCAGATCATTGACTGGTTTAATTCAGGAAGAGAGAGGCAGTTCCTGGTGTAGGGATCCTTCTTGATGCATGAACGTCTTCAAGCTGATGCACAGAATTTACTCCATACTGAAGAACATCAGAAGGTCTTTTGCATCAGGGCTAGGTAAAAAAGTGTCGAAAGTCCAACAACATGAGAAGAGGTGAGGAAAAAAAGGAAGAAGTACGGATGTGTAAACCTAAGCATAATACTCATCTGATTTACTTATTGACAGGCCATCTGGATAAGAAAGGAGTTTCCCACCATACTAAATATTCAAGTAGGAGCCAGGCAACCACTTTGCAAGAAGGTATGAGGACCGTGGACTAAAGATAGTAGGAAATGCAAAAGCTTTGGAATAAAAATGGTTTAGGCTTAAAGTCCAATCTAACAATAAACCATCTGTTTGATCTCAGGTAAAATTAGTTAGTCTCTCTGGCACTCAGCATCTGCTCTTTTCAGTCACAGTGATGAAATTTAGTTAACTACTTGTGCCAGCTCAATCCAGGCTTGGCCCCCAGTATGTATGTGGCTGACCAGCACTTACAGTCCAAACTACTGGGATATAGATCTTGTTTGTGGCACTTGTCTACTTTGAGTTTTTTTATATATATGTAAGATTTTTTATAAGAAGCTTGACTTCTGAGAAACGGTGCCAAGCAATTTCTACCTTGATTGACTTGAATTCTTCTGTGAGCTTTCACAAGCTCTCTCTAAGCCAAGCTGGTGCACAAGTAAGTGTGGCCTTCAAACTGGTCATAGCAATAAAGCAGTGTTCTCTGGGGAGGGGTCTTGCAGCTTCCAGCACCTTTCATTCAATCCTATTGCATACCCATGCAGGCAGAAGCCAGGTTTGTGGAAAGATCTGAGGTGGATTTGAGGTGGGTGCAGCATAGAGATATGAGTTGGCTCCATTAGGGCTTAGTTATCTGCTACTCAGAAGGATTATGACCGCTCCCTCCCATACCCCACCACAGAGGAGACAGGTCAGTAAAGAGACCAAAGCCCCTAGTCAATCTAAACTTAGAACATTCAAAACACCAGGGCAGCACATATTCATTAAATGTGAGTCTTCTGTTGCGCTGATCCCCCGCATAATCCATGAACCTCACCTTGTTCTAGAGGCATTTTCCTGCACTGGGGACTCTGACTCTTAGAGAGTCTGAAGATCATAGCCAAAGGCAGTGTTTCTGAAGTCTCTGAAGCTGATGATGATTAACTTGATTAACGACTTTTATCCCCACTGCTCCTAGTCCAATTATGCCCCTCCAATGCATAGTTCTCAGTAGAATCCCTACAACTCCAAGTGTAGCAAGAAGATAGATGTGACGTGCTTCTTAGAAGTGCAGAAGTTAGTGGGCCTGCTTTTGGCTTCTCCAGGGGCTTACTCCTTGTTAATACTTCACTCTGGGCCAAACAGCTCCACATTCCTGGAAAGTGCCCGAAACAGAGAAGGATGAGAAGCAGTATGGCAAACAAGTGATATATCCAGGTTTGGGGATATACCCAGGGGCTGCAAGAATGTATATTCTGATTTCCTGTCACTTGCCCAATACCCCACCTTGGAGAGTATCACAGCCTGTTTCTGAACTTCATCTTCCCCATGCATAACTCTTATGGAGTTATTTATTTCTATCTCAATCTACCAACTTCTCTCCATTTGCACGGACACCTCCTAAGGCTGCTTCACCAGTCTCCTAGATGATCTTCCTCATCCACTCACCATTCGCCCCTCACTCAAATGTATGATCAAGAAAAAAAGTAACCATAAGCATGGTTGTAAAAGAAGAGGAGGAAGAGAAGGGAAAGATAGTAGCGAAAAGTCTTGTGCCACTTCTCTCTCCAGGTGCCAACTGGTCTTGCGGGAGTCCCCAGACATCCCCCCTCTCACCACAGAGGCCCAGCTGCTGCTTGAGAGAAGGGCATTTTTGGGGCTTACTGGGCTGTTTATAAAATCCAATTAAACCACCCCATGAAGAAGCTATATTTATCCATATTTTAAGATAAGGAAACTGAGGCTAGATGCATTTTTAAGGCCATGATGTCAGGATGTGGCAAGGCCAGGATAGAGCCAGGGTTTTAATAATTTGAATTTTTCCCCTTGGTTCTAAAATTAATGTATCCTTTTTATGAAAACACACAAACTAATGAAACAGCAAAATGAAGGTCACCCATAACCTTCTACCAAGAGAGAAGTAAAAATTTTGTATGTTTTTGTATGTTTTTTAATTCAATTTCTGCATATTTACTTATTTACAAGCATAGGATCATACTGACTAGACCGTTAAAATCCTTTTATGGGACGGACAATTTCTCTGAGGCTATTATATATTCTTAAGGAACTGATTTTACTTGTTACATAGCAATACATCCTAGGGCTATGTCATAGTTTATTTAGACTTTCTTCTGTTTTTCGACATTTAGGTTGCTTCCCACTTTGGGAGTTTAAGGCAGTTCCTTTGCTATATAACCTTTGTAGGCCCTGAAACTAAACTTTATGATTTCAGAGAATAACACAGACACACAGTGAGGCAAAGTACACTTTGAAAGCCATCATGACTAATAATATCATCATAGAGGAAGAACTGGGAGGTAACAGGAGAAAGAGAGAGGGATGCTGCTTTGTGACATCCAGGAAGGTTTCACTGAAAGAGCCGCCAATGATTGGCAATAGGGGTCAGCAAGCTTTCTACAAAGGACCACACTGTGAATATTTTAGACTTTGCAGGCCATATGGTCTCTGTTGTCTCTACTCAGCTGTGTCATTGTAGTACAAAGACGGCCATAAACAGCACAAAAATAAGGGGATGTGTTTCTCTCCCAATAAAACTTTATTTACAAACCCAGGTAGTAGGCCGGATGTAGCCCACAGGCTATACCTGGTTTGCTGACTCCTGATTTGGAACACTGAAATGAGAGAAATTTAGGACCTTACTAGAGGGAGAGCAATAAGCCAGCTAGAAGTACTTTGACAGCAGAAACACAAGAAATATCAGGGATGTACTGTCGGCATCAGGGCACTACGATGAAATATCTGAGGTAGCTCACTTTATAAGTAAAAAGGCTTATATACCTCACATTTTGGAGGTTCAGGGGCACACTGCTGGCATCAGCTTAGTTCTAGTGAGGCAGTATCATGTCATGGTGAAAGGCAATGGGAGTAATCACTGCTTGATACAGGAAGTCAGAAATAAATTGGGAATGGACCAGGATCAGACCTCTTTAACAATTCTTTCTGGAGAACAAACCAGGGTCCCAGGAGAACTACTTTAGTCCCTTTGGACTGCACCCCCAATGACCTAAAGATTTCTCATAGGGTCCATCCTTAAAAATCCCACCATGTCAACTCCAGTACTCTGAGGATCAGACTTGTAAAGCATTAACTTTTAAGGAACAAGACTCTTTTGAACAAGCAATGGAGCAGGGAAAGTTAGATATTTCATGATGGGGTCATGAAGGCTGAGACCAAGTCATTTCAAGTCTGAATGCCAGGCTGTACAATGCCAAAACCCATGGGCTTCACTGTGTAGCAGATGAAGAGTCTCATAATTTGCATAAGACCACTTTCAAGCACTGGGGACTCATCATGCTCCCAGAATGATAAATATCTCTTAGAAATTTTAGGAAGAATTCCAAACTTGAAAATGGTGGTTTTGGCTTTGTCTGTATTTGCTTTTCTGTTTTCTTGCTTGCCTCTACTAACATCTTATAATTCATTCAGTTTTAATCTCTCTGGAGACCAGAAGCTATCTGGTTAAAAGAAACAGAGATTAGGGCAGGCAGAAAAGGGGAGGGATTCCTTTGCTGGCTGCCTCTTCAGTGCACTGTGAATCTCAGTGCCTGTGATGAAGCCAGAGGGAGAACAGCTGGCCACCCAGGTGTGCAAAGTCAGCTGACTCCCTGGGCTAGAGAACAGGCCTCCTGGTATGGCTCCAAATGCATCTCTCCACCTGGACCATCTGCACATTCATCCCCTACATGGCCTTCAATTCCTTCTCTTTCAGTAAAACTCATCTTGATCTAAGATGTTGGGTCTTAAAAGTTTCATCTACCAACAAGCAACATCAGCATCACTTTGGAACTCATTAGAAATGCAATGTTGAGGCCCTGCCCAGACCTATAGGAGCACTGGCAAACTGTAATTTAACAAGCCTTCTTGGGGACTGTGCTAACACTCAAGTATGAGAATCACTGTATCCCCAGTAGGGCTCCATCCCAAGGGCTAGGGACTATACTGCTAAGTGCTATACACAGTCAATTCTAATAACCCCACGTGTATTTATTGTTGCATTTAACAGATGCGTTATATTAAGAAATATGACTTGAACCTGAGTTTTCTTTATTGCAAAGTTCACACCACTGATTATTATGTTCTAGTGTCTTCTCTTTACTAATAGGTCTAGGTAGCCTATGGATGTGTACTTCCACAAAGACCATCATGATTTATTTACTCCACAACACTCACTGACCACCATTCCTATGTCAGTTCCTATTGTAAGATTCAGTTTACATTATTAAACTCCATCCTGGCTCAAACTCTATGAGTAAATAGCTTGCCTCAGCACTTACAGAGGAGCAAACACCGGCTCAGGAAGTCAGTGTGACATGTTTTGTGGCCACTAGAGCCCTAAGTATCATAAAGTTTCATAAAAGATGCATTGCTGGATCCAGTGATCAGTGGGCAGCTTTGTAGAGAAGGTGAAAGGAAAGGAGGATGGAAGGAAGGAAGGAAGGAAGGAAGGAAGGAAGGAAGGAAGGAAGGAAGGAAGGGGAAAAAGGGAAAGGAGGGAGAGAAGAAAGGAAGGAAAGGAGGGAGAGAGATAAAAGGAGGGAGAGACAAAGGGAGGGACAGAGGGTGGGAGGAGGAAGAGAGGCAGATAGGAAAACCATGTACATGGAGAAGGTACAAGCAGGACAGAATTTCATAGGTTTGAGGGAGCTCTGGAGTCCATGGTGATTTAGCCAACTAGGAGCCCAGATAGACTGAATCAAATGACTGATGTCAACTCCAAAGACTTCCCCTGCTTCTGACACTGATATCATGAACAGTCCTCTCCTGGTGTAGGTTTGAGTTCCATTTCTTCCACTAAATGAACTGTGTTATCTTAAACAAGTCATTCACCCTTGCTGAGGCGGAGTTTCCCCATTAGTATAAGCCTTGATTTGTGGACTTCATATACTTATTAAATTGCAAATGCCTCTGTTTAGATGCCTTATCCTGAACCCTCATGCATGCAACATTTTTAAAATGCCTTGGATGACTGCAGGAAGGAAAGAGGGAGGACAGAGATCTGACCACCGTCAGCCCCTCCTAACACTTGGAAGCACCTATGGCACCACACGGGAGTGACAGGAGACCCTCCAGTCAAGCCCCCACTACCACTGCGCATCTCTGGTTGCCCCCTCCCGCTCCTCTCCACTCCATTGTCCTTGCTATTTCTAGGCCATGCCAGCCCTGCCCCTTTCTGGGCCCTCCCATTACCTACCCCTCCACCCAGAATACTCTTTCTCCAGACATCACCTGCTTCTTCCGCCCTTGGCTCGAAGGCTGCCTTCTCAGTGTTTAAGATCACAGGACCCTCACACAGATACTCCCGGCCCTTTCCCTGAACACCGTTCACTGCTTGTCTTCTGTCCGAGCCGTCATCCCTGCTGTTTCATCTCTCCCTTGGAACTGTGTATAGATCTGGCCAGTCTCCTCTGCTCACAGGCAAACTCCCCGAGAGCAGGGATCCTTGATTCTTGTGTATACCAAATGTCCTGGTCACGGCGTCAGAACACAGTAGGCCCTTGACACCTATCTGTTGTGGTGAAGAGCAGAGCTTTGAGGGTTCTTGTTCCCTGTCATAGCCACCCAACCTAGTAAGTGCTTCCATTGCCTCCAACCCTGGGCATTTTGTCTGCCCAGGGTCAGAGCCCTAACAATACCAAAATACAGCTCGCTTTCCAGATTCCCTGGGGCCCAGTGCCAAATCATTTGCTTTCCCCTGTACCCTCATCATCCATGTACTTTAGTCAAAAGCCAAGACAGGAAGGTGGGAGACAAACGAGCAAGGCCGGAAGAGAAGGGCAAAAGGGGGGAGCAGAGAGCAGTTAGGACGATTGGGGGGGGGCGGTTCTCAGCTGGGGGCGGACCCACCTCTTCCGCTTCACCTACTGGATAGACGCATGAGGCAAGAAGGTGCAGGCTCAGCCCCTGCTGTGTGCCAGTTCAGCAGTGAGGCGTTTTCCAGGGCCCAGCTCTTCTTTCCTCCAAGAGCACTCAGAGGCACATGTGCTGCACAAGTCACTGAACCCCAGACAAGTGACTCAAGCCATTCACGCAGGCCCGGCCAGTCCCGGACTGTCTGTAATTCCAATCCGGGCAAGGCTCCCAGCCTCCATGTGCTCTCTCCCAGTGCCATGGAGGACTCACGATGAAGGGGTATCTGGGCACCTCCCAGGGGGATAGAGAGGGCTTCCTTGTGTGCAGCTTTGCTTTCCCTGCCTCCTTCCTCTCCTGGACCCCCAAGCCTGGCCCCCAGGCAGGGACCTCTGGCCTTGAGCCCCTCTCCCGTGATGCAGCTCAGGGGGCAACCTTCCGGATGCTCCTCTGATCAGATCCCCCACCATAACCTCAGGGAACGTTTGCCCACGTCATCTCTCCCTCCGGTGCCCTCAGAAGCTGTGAAGCCAGCCACAAGACGTTTTGTCTGGCTGAGCCCGGACTGATTGAAAGTCTTCAGAATCTGTGCTCCTTGGCGCAGCTCTTCCTGGAAACGGTTGCCATGGAACACACAGCCGCGCAGCCTTCACTGTCAGAACTAATGAAAGTCAGGGAGCTATTAGAGGAAGATTTTTGTTCCTCCCTCCCTCTTGTGCATAATTCCACTCTTCCGAGGTGTTTGCATTTCTGTTCTGTTTGTGAGATGTTAATTGTGTCCTCATTGTGATTCCCTGCCCGGTGCTGCCCTCACCTCCTTCTGAGCTCCGGCCCCCAAGAAGCAGGCCTTTTAGAGATAATGAGGCTAAGTGGCCAGAGGGAGGGCAGCACAGCCTCTCTCTGGAGTGACCTTCTCTAAATAGCGTCTGCTCGGACCACACCGCGGCCAAAAGCCTCCTGCGGAGCCCAGTGACCACAGGACACCTGGATGAAGGACTCTTGAGTCCCGTTGTACTTCCCCCTCTCCTTCCCTCCACCAGGATGTCTGGGCCAGACTCAGAGGACCAGCCCTACACCCTAATGGCCTCTTCATGTCCCTGTGCCTCTGAGGCCCACTGTTTTCTGTCTACACTGCCCTTCTGCTCTCCCCATCACCGACTCTCACTGCGCCTACACAGCAGCCCCTCCTCGGGGAGCTCTCCCACTCTCACGCCGTGGAGACATGGGCTCCTCCCTGCTCCCCAGGTCACAAGTCTTATCAGGACTGTGCTGCAGACCCGTCTTCCTGTCTAGACTGTGAGTTCCTCGAAAGTCAAAGCAGACTCTGATTTACCCCTCTCCGTTCCTGGAGCCCAGCACTGTGCCTGGCGCTTGGTTACTTACTTCTTCCTATTTTATTTGTCAATTGCATGAAAGTGAGCACAGCTGAGCTGGAGACGGGGTGGAGAAACTACGGAGCATCTCAATGGACTGCTGTATGGTTACCACCTCTCTACGACTGCCTGCCCACCACAGAGACACCGAAAAAGGGAAGCCAGGGGTGGGACCCTGGGAGCTTGTTCTGGCTGATATTTATAGCAAGGCAGTTAGCTTCTCTCCCTAGCACCCCTGAAGGGGTGGGAAACATTCTGAGAAGCAGCAGTGACAAAAAGAAAGGAAAGGGAAGGGATCTCCGTAGAGGTGCAGGAGGTGGTGGGGGAACCAGGAGGGAGGGTAGCAGGTCCCAGTATTCACTGTGCCTTTTACTGGGAGGGAAGGTGCTCAGTCCTGGGAGAAAAATCTCCCAGGGTAGCCTCAGGATCCTACTTTCTTTGGATAAAGGCATCCCCCTCCATTCTGTTCAAGCTCGAAGAAGCTGTCTGTTTCCACCCTTGGAGACCTTAGCTCAAGAAAAGGTTCCAGGAGATAAGCAGAAAGAACCCCGCCAGCTCTCCTCCCTGGGTAACCAGTTTCTTAGATGGTCTGCCTGGGCTGGGGAGGATGGAGACTTTTTCCTGCCAGGGATAAGATGAAGAAGTATGACGGTGAACCGGGCACTCGGCATCCTCCCTCTGGACTCTTGATGTCACCACAGAATTGCTCATTTGTTTCTGTTTTCACCTCCTTTCAAATGATTCTCCACATTTCCACCAGTGATGGTTCTTAAATGCAGTTCTGATCAGGCCACTTTCCTGCTCAGAATTCTTCAGCAGGTCCTTGTGTGGTTTGCAGGTTGGAAATTTGGGCAACTTTGCATGAGGCACAAGCTTCCTCAAACTTTGGCTCTGTGCTTGCCTCCCGGTGCCTTCCCCAGGACCTAGCCATGTGTTGTACACCTCAGTCCTTCTAAGCTTCCTATGCTTTCCCACTCGGCTCTTGGCCTCATCATCTCGGTCCAAACTGTCCTCGCTGCCTAGAATGGCTTCCTTCCTTCCCCTTTTCCTTCAAATGTCTTCTCAAGTCTCCGCTTTGAGATCACTCCCCAGAGGAGGCATCTTGGACTCCCCAGGAAGCCAGGTGCCTCTCCTATGACTCCTACCGGACCATTTATTCCCCAACAAAGAAGTCTTTTGGTTGAGTTTTCTGTGAATCTCACTAAATGTTTGTCAAATCCTTACTGATAAAGCTATGTTTTATTGAATTTTTTGCATTCCAATACCTACCAGAGGGCTGATTCCTAAATAGGTGGTTTAAATGTCACCGGGCTGAGACTAGAGTGAGGTAAGTGAGCCACCGAGGGCGCAGAATTTAAGAGGGTGTTCTTGAGGCTGTGGGAGGTAGGCTGCACCTGAGTTATTATAAGGGCTCCTCACCCCTGCTCCTTTGCTTGTCAGTTATGTAAAGGTCAGCATGGCTGAAAGGGCATATCCACTTGGATGAGGAACAGGAGAGGCTGCACTTTTCTGGAAACTATTTTCTCTGGCTCCATGCAGAATGAGAAAGCATCTTTCCCTTTTGCAGAAGTCCTACAGAGATCATCAACTTCTTGTTTGTAGGGCCGAACAGGGAAACCACACCCCTCCTTACATGCACTGTCACAAAGCCCTGAGCTGATGTTGTATCAGTCATTTTCCTTCGCCGAGACAAAATACTGGATACTCTTAGCTAAAAGGAGAAGACGCTCACTTCTGCGTATAGTTTCAGTGAGTTCAGTTCATGGTCTGTCAGTTCTGCAGCAGAAAAGCCACGGCAGAAGGGCCTGGTGGCGGAACCCTGCTCACATCGTGGTGACTCAGAAGCGGAGAGAAAAGGGAGGAGTTCAGGACAAGGACACACCCTCCTAGGTTACACCCCCAGTCACCCACCTCTTCTGACCAGGACCCACTTCAAAACACAAGACTTTTAGAGGACACTTTCGGTCTATGTCATAATAGCTACCTCCTGTACTGATGTAAATACTGCTTGTTACTGCTTTATAAATACTACTTGTGACTGCTATGCAAGGCATTTCTAGCCATAGACTTCACTGTCTCTAAGGACTAAACATCTAGCTTTCTCTAGCATCCATAGTCCCTAAAAGGAACCATTTTGGTCTACGGCCATACCACCCTGAATGCGCCCGATCTCGTCTGATCTCGGAAGCTAAGCAGGGTCGGGCCTGGTTAGTACTTGGATGGGGAACCATTTTGAAAGGGGAAAGAAATACCAGTAAGACTGTACGTACTTCCAGGAACCCCACATATGACCACTTGTGATATTCACTCAACTCCAGGGGGTACCATTCATATACATGGTAATGTCAGTTGTGCTCTGGAGCTGTGTGACATGGTGACCATATATACCAAGAGTTGTTGTCTATATGTAACACCAGCCCAGTCTTCCTGGCACTAAGCTCAAACCACTTCAAAAATATTTTTACCAACAAGTAGCCTCCAAGGATAGAAAAGGGAAACAAGTTCAGTGCTGGCTCCAGAGACCATATCTGTGCAGCTTCTCTCACAGTCCAGATGGATGACCTTGGCCAAATCTCTTTCATCTTCTCACTGAAAGTGAGGCAGCCTGAGAGGAACCTGCACAGGGAAGGATGGGCAACCCCTCTGTCTTAGTTACTTTTTTCTCATTCCTGAGATGAAATACCCAACACCCAAAAGTAAAGAGGGTAAGGTTTATTTAGCTCACACTTTGTGGAGATTTCAGTCTGAAATCTGCTGGCTCCAAGGCAGGGTGGCACTTGGCAGAGGGCGATAGTTCATGGCAATGGAAGACAGCAAAAACAACAAGAGCCAAAAGTGGAGGAGAGAGTGAGAGAAACTCTGTCCCTTATATTGTGTGCAGGCTCCCCACCCTAGGGTGAATGCGGCACTCACGCCTGTAACCCCAGCACTGGACAATGAATCAGTCACAAACTCTAGATTCAGCCGCCTCCGGAAATCACTGCCCAGTGAGTGCATGAAGCTTTGGGGGGACATGCAGACACAAACCATTACACCCTCCTTCAGGTAGGCTTGTCTGGGGACTGATTTCATGGAGATGCGGAGTTTCTCTAAATGTGGTCCAGGGACCAACGGTGTTGCAAACCTATGGGGGCTTGTTACATATCTGCCTCTCATGGACACACCCTAGATTTATGGAAACAGAACCCAGGGGTGGGAAGATATCATTATCATGCCCCCTGTGAGATTCTGGCACATTACAAGGTTTCAGAGCCAATGCCCACATGTCACAGGGGGAAAAAGGGACCTAAAGGATGTCATATCATGTATTTACGTAGTCAAGCATTATTTTAGGCATCCGATTATAGGTAGAGAGATAGACGATAGATAGGAGATATAGAGATAAGACAGACAATAAATAGTGACAGATGATAGATGACTGATAGATAATAAATGCTTGTTAGATAACAGATAGATGCCGGGGATGTAGCTCAGCAGTATAAGTGCCTGCCTGGCAAATGTGAGGTCATGAACTCAATTCCTGATACCAAAAAGTAAAGATAAGAGTTAGATGTTGATACATAGACAAACGATGGATAAATAACAGAGGATAGATAGGTAGATAGCCAACCAGCCAATAGATAGATATTTCTAGGAATGATAGAAAAGGCAAAAAATGAGACATTTGATCACCATGCTTAGAGAATGTCTGCTCCAGAAGTTTCTCATCTCATCCTGTTCTTCACGCTAGCCACTCAGGTAGACACCACCAGGGTGCACTGGGCAAAGCCTTCCCTAGATGTAGGAGAGTAGAACGCTATTCTTGGGCTCTCAAAACATCCAACAGTGCTGAAGATGTCATGGGCAATCTACTGCCCAAGAAGAAGAGGCACTACATTCTTGACCCCAAGTTCCTCCTTGACCGAAGGCTCTGTTCAGAATTCCACTAACCAGGATTTGCTGTATCTTTTTCCATCTAAATTTTTCTTTCACTTCTCAAAACTTCTTGTATCTTAACATTCCTGCTACATGCTTAGTTCTGCCACTTACTAGTTCTACTACCCCTGACACCTTGTTTCATCTCTATTACTTTCAGTATTCTTACACATACCTCGGGGAGAATATAGTTCCAGTCTAAGAGTGAGTATTAGAGACAATAATAGGAATTCAGTAAATGTTCAATCTCTTCCCTACTCAACCCCATTTGTAGTATAGCAATTCCCTACTAAGAAGTCTATTTTTTTTGCTACCAGGAATCGAACTCAGGACCTTACTCCTATCAGGCAGGTGCTTGTGCTACTGAGCTATATCCCCAGCCCCCTACTAAGAAGTCTGAATGGCTTTCTGGTCCTCCCTTGCTTTTCTGTCACCCAGATTCTGCTTCAATTAATTGCACTTCACTTTCATATGCCCCTGGGCCTTTGCTCAAGCTGTACCTGCCACCTTCAATGCCCATAGACTTATCTGCCAACACTTGCCTTTTTTAAAGGTCATGTTCAAATCCTCTCTACTGCTTTAAGGAGCCTTCTCTAGGTCCAGGCAAATATTCCTCCCCACAGCTCTCCACATTGAACGCCACCTCCTGGAGAGGAGAGAATTAGAATTGGCAGGGTCAGTCACCTCTGGGTGTTGGTACTTCATGTATAGAAGTTTTTTTCTGCTAGATGATGAGCAATAATAATTGAAGACCAGACTCAGATCACTATTATTCTGCCAGATAAAGATATACCTTTAATTTCTGCCTTCTAATGTCATTATCCCATCACAAAAGCATGGCATTTAACACTTACAAAAGTAATAAGAAAAACATCTCGCACAAAGCCATAGTCCTTTAAATGAAATAGCTCAGTTTCATGAAAAGCTCAATGCATTGCCCAATTTGCTCTTTCTGCTTTAGACTGATGATACTGCCCTAGGCCAGCTCCTGAAGAAAGGCTGGAGGTCCTCAGTCTGCCCCAGTCACCTGCCCTGTGCAGCGATATTCCCTGGAATTATACTGCAGGTCTCCACAGCCGCTTCTACTTCCCGAACACTGACTAGGTATCAGACTCTGCACTGGCTGCTTCGCACATAGCTCACTGCATTCCTTTCCATGGCTCTGGAAAAAGAGGTAATTACTGTTACTACTTTTCATATGAGGCTTAGAAAAATAAGTAATCAGCCCAGGTCACGGAGATGGCAAAGTGGTTGAACTGAGCTTATGATATAGAAGAACTTGACCCCCAAACTTTGCTCCTTTCTCTATTTCATGCCTTGTATCCTAGAATGGCAAACATCATTTTCCTGCAAGTATAAAAGATGTATGTTTCTCTTTCTCCTCATAGTTTGTAGTCATAATGTACAGATATTAATTCATTTATCCAACCAATATTTATGAAGTACTAGTGCTCTGTAAGGCACTGCCTATCCTAGGTGCCAAAACCCAGTGGTAACCAGGACAAACGCTGCTGCGGCCCTGGTGGAAGGTGCATGATAGCTCATGCCCAGCTGTCGAGTGGTGAGCAACCATGCAAGGCCTTGTTAGCAGCTCCTTACTGGATTGCAACAGCTTTTTCAAGACCAAGGCGACAACCAGGTGTGTACAGATGTTACAACACGCCCTGGGCCTCTCTGGGCTCAGTAATTATCTGGTTTCTTTAAACTTCCTGTCTTTGCTATGGAAATTGATGAGCCAAAGGCTCTTTTTAGACTGACAAACCCCCATACCTTAGCTCCACTTGATTTATTAGAAGAAGGAACTGAATTTAAAAAGGGACAGATGCAGTATTGATTCTACAACTTAAAATATGCCTCCCTTGCTTCCCTGCTCGGCCCTAGGCCCCCAGCCCCCACTCGCTGCACAGCAGATCACAGAAAATTTTTCCCTTCAATGACTCATTTCATCCTCTCAGCCACGCTCTGATCTTATACCTCCTCAAATCTGCTTTCCCCTTTCTCTGCCTCCTTGCGGCCTCCACTTGCCTTTGTCTTGCAGCTCCAGGTGAACTGTCCAGATCACTCTCTGCTCCAGTGGTGGAGAGCCCAGAGGTCATGGCTATTGCTCCAAGCCATTCAGCCTTTAACGCTGAACAGCTCCGGGGTCAGCTCATTCCCAGATGTCTTGCGTCCTTAGAGGCTGTGTCCTAAACTCACCCCTCACACCTTGGGCCTTGACCAAGGCAATATCATACCCCGGCATATAGAGCATATCACAGTCAATGTGAACTTCACAGGACTGTGTCTGACAGACCTGTCATAGCTGCAAGGTTTCTCACAGAGTCTGACAGTGTTTTTCAATGAAATCACTACTGATATCTTAGAGCAACAATTCCTCCATGCATGGAGCTCCCTTGTATGGTAAGCAAGCTTAGCACCCCTGTCCTTCTGCCCTGAAAATAAATCTTTCTGACAACTGAATGTGTCCCCACAACACTAAAATGCTCTATCCAAGAGCACATTTCAGGGGCAGACCAAACTCAACCCCTGAAGATCCAGGCCTCCTCGGCGACAAATCCTCTAGCCTTTGCCCTGCTGTTAATCTTAAAACAGATCTGAGATTCAGTCTTTTCCTGCTGGTGCCTAAGTTTGACTTTTCACGTAATTCAGGGGTTTGTAACTTATTAATGACTGCCACAATCAGAAGGGAGTTGTTTATGTAATAAAAAAGAAGACCTTAGTGGCCCTAGAAACAGCTTCAGACAAGTGAGGATTAGGGCTGATGGCCCATGTGAGGCAAGTCTCCAGGTTTGGTGCTGGTGCCTGCAGACTTGAGTGGCAGGAGTTATGGGTTGTCAAACACCTCTCATCACTATGAAGCTAGGAATTAGGGAGTGGGTGAGTCCCTGGTGGTTTTGCTACAAGGGAAGCCTGTGCAAGATGATCAGGACAAGGTCACTGCAGAAAAGCAAGACGGTGGACTCTGAGAATCATCCCCTGCCTCTTTCTCACATGGAAGCATCCTGAAAATAAGAGAATGAAGGAACACAACAGAAGAGGTTCAAGAACATTCACTTGAGCCAGTTCACAACACCACTGCGTTGAAGAGAAAAGAAGGATGAAGCACTCATTGGAAGTTTTCCAACCAACATTCAAAGGCAGCTCAAGCAGAGGAAAGTATTCACAGGCTTTGTAATCAGATGAATATACAGACTGGAATCCCAGTCCTACCTCATATTAGCTATAGGACCTTGAGCAAGGTATTTGTTTGGGCCTCAGTTTCCTTATCCACGGAGACTGCAGGAGTATGTGTCTCATATGGATGAAAAGGGAACATATTTGGGTTACTTCTCTGTTTCCACCAGGGGCAGGAAGTTTGAAGCAAATCAGTGATCACTGTGGCTGTGGTAACTGTGGGGGAGAAAGGAGCAAGTCGGTAAGCAACTGTGGGCAGGAAATCCTGGATATGTTCGTGGATCCTGCATACAGGCCCACAGCTTGACACTTGAAAAAAGTGAGATCATGCTCTGTGCAGTAACTAGAAGTGACAAACACTTCTGCCCTAAGGCCAGTGGGAGGAACAAGAACAGCACTGTGGAGGTTTCAGGAAAAGGATGCGGAGGGACAAAGTCCTCCGCGGAGGGCAGGATGGCATTGACCGGGTGCACTGGGTGAGCCAGTAAAAGGAAGGAATGTGCCACTGGGGTCATGATAGGCTTCAGCAACTTTGGCCATGAGATTGTGTTTCTCTATGGAGAGAAAGGTGGCAGGCTTAACTATCAGTGCCTGCTCATACCCCAGAGTGCTAAAGTCCTACCCAGATCCCTCACTTCCAAATCACTGCATTGCACCAAAGGAGGGCTCTATGGCATAGAGAGAGAGAGCTGGCCCAGCTTACTAATTGCCTTTGAGAGCAGTCTGGTTTGACACCTCTAGCAGGGCTTTGGAAAGAACTCAGTATAGGCAACCAAGAGGATTGAAAGTAGATTCTTGCTTTCCCAGTCCCTATAATTTGCTTCACTTCGGATTTTGAAATAAGCTGTATTGGGCAATACTTAAGACATATACAAAAGGTAACAAAGCGTAATAGAATAAGGAGCCACGCAACTACCCCCCAGGTTAGAAATGCAGCACTGCTTGTAGGGTTGAAGTCTTCTCGTAGTCTGAGCACAGCCCCCTCCAAAAGCCGTCACAGTCTGGAATGCATGCTTTATTGTTCCTCCAAATGACATTATAGTTTTCCTATGTATCCATTATTCCTGAACGATATATGGAATTGTTTTGCATGTTTCCAAACATTCTATCAACTTATCATAAAATCAGCATTTTGTCTACAGCTTGCCTTTTTTCACTCAACATTATGTTTGCGTGATTTATCCATGTTGACACGTGTAGCTCTGGTTTACTACTTTGCTGAAACTTTTATTATTTTAGAGTGCTACAATTTATTTATTCATTTCAGTTAATAGATAATCAAGTCACTTTTCCTTGAAGTTTTTCTCCATGAACATTCTCTAGCCTGACTCCACACACAAACAAGAAGTTGTCAATTTGCCCCATCTCTCACTCCTTATTTTCTTGCTCCCAACCTCCCTGTACCCCATACCCAAGCCACTCTGTTTGAGTTTTGTGCTTAGACAGTTGATGTCTCAGCAGTCCCTTGTTTCTGAGCTAGTTTTGGAACTGTGGCCTTGATTTAACCCTTGTGTTATGGCCTATAGCTAAACATCCCCACAGAGCCCCATGCGCTCATAGGCATGGCTTTAAGGAAGTGACTGGATCATGGGTGGAAAACTGTGTTAGTTCTGGGTTAGAATAGCTCTGGGTGTGGATGATGGACTTACTGAAGAGGAAAGACCTACCCGAGGCGTGGCTAGCACCAACCAATAGGCTTGTAGCTGGTGGAGTAAAAAGGGAAAGAAGAAGGAAGTTGCAGTTTTCTGCCTGTCATGTCATGAACTGTTTCTCCCCTGCTGTGCCCCCTGTCATGCCACCCTGCCTGAAACTTCTACAGACTATGAGCTAAAAGCAAACCTCCCTTCCTTTAACTAATGGGTGTAGGGTATTTTGTCCCAGCGATGAAAAAGTAACTAAGATACCTTGGCAGTTCGTCCAGGACTCTTATTTCTGTCATCCACTTTTAGATAGGAAGTGATGAATTAGTAACCACTCCAACCCTCACTAGTTATACTAGAGCCACTGTGGTTGCTGCTGGACTGTACTGAGGTGCAGCCTGACTTCTTCCATGATAGATCCCAGCCCAGGCACACAAACTGGACTATTGCATGTGCTTTAAATAATTTCAGACTAGATGAGTGCATGGATTAATGCTTTAGGGAGAAGAATAACCAGATAACCAAGACTATTCATACTTGAATTGCATTGATCTTCACCTGGATGTCTCCAAGTCCCCATCCATGGTTGCGTGCCATCTCAATGAATCTCATTTAACCACAGAGCCTTCTACAGACTAAGAGTGGCCCCTCACCAATTGGTAAGATCTTCTCGGAGATAAAAATCATCCAGTCTGCTCAAGCAGAATGAACCCCAGCTCACAGTCATGTAAGGACACAAGAGGGAAATCACATGCTGTTGGTCAGCCTGATGCACCCTGAATGGGGGCTTCCTGGAGCACTCAGCCTGTGGGAGTCAGGGAAAGTGCTCTTCTCTCCTACTGAGTGACTTCCTGATAGAGAGCAGAGGCTGCAGTTGAAATATGTGATGGCAGTGCTGTGTCTGAGGGAAGATGTTGACAGGAAGAACAGGAACAAACAGAAAGGGCACTTGACAAAAGAAAGAACAAAGAAAAAAATTGTTGGTGATCACAAGGAGGGGTTGGGACTAAGATGCAGACATGGGAAACTACAGGTCAACTAGCAGGCAGGTCTCCCTGTGGAATTAAAAACCACTAAATCTGGAGAAAGAAGACTTGTGATCAATTCTATCACTGCCCCTTACTAACATAAGACCCCATCTGCTAAGAGCCTACTAGCTAACAGTTAGGATGTGCCAACTACAGCCAGTGGCTGCAGGTATCATATGTAGCCCTTGATTGAATCAGAGCATCAATTCAGGCCACTCAGGAGACCCCACCAGGAGGATGCATCCCAAGCAGATGCATGGAACCATTCCACTACCCTAAGCCCTCACTGGACCTATAATCCAATGTGATCCCCCGATGTGCATGTTGGACAGATAAAGATAACACATGGGAAGCAGAGGCACATTGCTACATAGTCAGTGAGAATACTGCAATTAGAACCCAGGGTGGCCAGCTTGGGTTCAGCAAGTCACTCGGAAAATTATGAAGTAATTGTTGAAGCAGAGATGCTTTAGCTCAGCCCTGCCAAGTTTTTCTAAGATCTAGGAGTCTAGATCCACCTCACTGGAGTTTCTCCATTGAGTCCATATGACCTCAGGGGATGTTTGAGGAAATTTTGGTGTCCATTAATTCATGTGTTAGTAGATTCATTTAATAAATATTAAACTCCTAGTGCCTGCAAAGTGCCCTTCCAGGCTCTGTAAAGGCAGGGAATGCAAAAGCACAGAGCTCTCGGTTTCCAAGTACTTATACGGCAATGTGCACACGTACACAGCTCAGTGTGCTGGTTACTCTGAGAGATTTAGCAATGAGATGCTTTGGAAATGATGAGAGGATTCCCTGGAGGAAAGCACATCTGATCGATCATTCAGCGATCATTCAGTGAAACAGTGCTCCACAGTTTGTGGCCTGGAACAGCCCATACCTCTTGTCCGCCATTTTTCTAGATACAGAATGGGATCCTAAGCAGGTTGATTTCTTGTTTTTCTAGTCCCACTGGCCTCTGGCTTGTATTTCAGAGTTCTTTCTGACAAGCCCTGGGTGCCAGCAGAAAGGTCATCAGGAGGTGGGGATTCAGATGTGGCCAGGTGGACAGAGCTCTGGAGCTTCACCCAGGCTCAGTGGAGGGGACTGGCTTGGACTAGGAGAGCGCCCGATGTCAGATGAAGTCCATTTTCCTCTTGGCTTCTTTTGCAGGCACCTGTGGTTTGAAGTTGGCAGTGTCATCCAAGGCGGGTTGGGGACTGTGTTACAAAGGGGCTATATTCCCTCTTGTTGATAAATAAATCCTCTTTCTCCTATACAGCCAAGCTGGTGGGTTTCATTGTAATTGGTTTGCACTCGGCGGAGAGCTGGGCCTGGCAACACTGCATCCTTCATCTCTGAAATATTAATTAGTTTTCCATGATGCTTTATTTTCATCATGAAAAAATGAGATCAGTGGGAACCAGCAGAAGGAAGAGCTGGGGAGAAAGAAGCGAATGAGACATGGAGTTAAGAAAGAAGCGCTAAGCGTGGGGCGGACAGTTGGAGATGGGAGGTGGACATGAGCGAAAGTGATAGAGGGAACTGGTATTTCCTCAACACCTCCTGTGTGCTAGTAATAGTACTAGGTTGTTTGCTTGCATTATTTCTGTCAACCCCACATCCACTTTGCATTATTATCCTGGTTTTACAGATGAGCAAACTGAAGCTCAGAAAAACTAGATGCCTTCCTAAAGGTCAAATTCTAGTAAAGGGAAAATCCAGAATTTATATCCTGGTTTTCCGACTCCATGTCTCAACTTCGGTCAGCATCTATTCAACTTTCCACAAATATTTATCCAGCAATTATGGTGCCTCAGGCATATACCAGTCACATCAGTGCAGTCTCTGGGTCTGACAAGTATGTGCAGTGATCCTTGGCTCAAGCTTGGTGAATCTGGGAAGGCCCCTCATAGAGGGCAAAATGTAAGTTTTGCCTTGAACAATCCGAAGGTGTTGCTGCAGGAAAAGAAGTGAAGGATGGAGAATGAGGGGCTGCCCATGGGACTCAGTGGGAGAGCGCTGTGTTCAGCCAGCTGGAGGCTGTGGATTCAATCCTCAGCATCTTCCCCAAAAAGAGAATGTAGGAGGAAAGGGCATCAGATCAGCATAAGAAAAGGGGTACAAGTGAGAGTTCAAAACCCATTAAAATAGCTGCAAGAGTTACATGTGGCTATTAAATCTCAAGTTAGAGGTCAGAGGGGGTTAAGACATAAACCAGGCCAGATAAGAGAAGCCAGCACAGGCAGACATTATACATCATCTGTGCCTGGCTTTCGCCCTGAGGGTGATGGAAAGCTAGGAAAATGCAACTATTTTATTTGCATTTCAGAAAGATCCCTCTGATCGTAGTGCACAAGATGGATTTAAGAGGAGGCAGGGGCTCTTGCAGTTGTCCAGCCGAGAGATCACTGCAGTCCTGCACAGGTTGGTTGTTGTCAGAATTAAAAAAGAAAGACCACAGGCCTCATGCAAACTCTCCCAACTCATTTTCTCTTGGCATCTCACACAGGATGAGACTGGTTGAAATGAGAATGATAATATCCTCTAAGTACACAAAGGAAGGACTTTAGAAAAAAGGCAGTGTAGAAAAAAATGTAATCAATATTTTCTGCCTTTTTATTTTTAAACAATCTATAAGCACATATTGAAACCTAAGGACATGGCAAATAGTCTTTGAGATACTATAAGGATACCTTCTAATTTTTTTTTTTTCATCTTCAGAAAACCTCTGACCAAGTTTGGAAGAGAAGGCGTACTTTCTTATAAAGATATTCAGAACAGGATGTAGTTATGCAATCCTATAATCCCAGCTACTCAAGAGGCTGAGGAAGGAGGATTGCAAGTCTCAGGTCAACCTGGTCAAATCAGCAAATCTTCTCTCAAAATAAAAATAAAACATATAAAGGACTCAGGATGTAGTTTAACACTCCCTGGGTTCAATCCCCAGTATTAAAAAAAAGAAACCCAGAAACAAAACAGAAAGAAAAAAGCTAGAAATACGTATCAGAGAGGCATAGACAAGAAGAGGGATGCAGAAAAGTAGGTTGCACTGGCATGATTAAGGATAGGAGAGGGTAAAAGAGGAAGGGAAAGGATATTTACTAACATCCACCGTGTCTGTTGTGGATTGAAACAGGTTAAGTAGAAACCCTAAACCCCACATCCTCAGAATGATCTTATTTAGAAAGAAGGTCATTGTAGATGCTATCGGTTAAGCTAAGGTCAGATCAAACTGGATTAGAATGGGCTCTAATTCAATATGACAGAGAAGATGGACAAGCAAAGGCAAAGCAGGGACTGAAACCATGCTGCCACAAGCCAGAGAACACCTGGCGCAACTGAAAAATGAAGACAAAAGGAAGGAACATTTACTAGAAGACACTGGAATGAACATGGCTCTGCCAGCACTTTAATTTCAGACTTCTAGCCTTTCAGAGCATAAATTTCTGTTGTTTTAAACCGTTCATCTTGTGGTACTTTTATGGCAGCCTTAAGAAATTCATGCTGTGTATCACACTTTGTACTCCCCCCAAATTGTACAAACCAGGGAAGTTTAGTTCCCTTTTCCAGGTCTGGAATCTGAAGCCCCAGAGTTAACATGCCAAATCATTCCCCTACAATAAATGGTGGTCCTGTGCTCAGTCACTTCCTGTGGAGGTGGTTCTGGAGGTGAACTTCAAATCATAAGTAGGAAATTGAAGTCATGGACTCTGATCACATGGAGTGCAGGAGAATTCTTCTCCATGACATCATGCTTTGCTTTATTTTCCAAGAGAAATGAATATTTATTTACTAGAGACCAGGCACAGACCTGAAACTGAAGAAAAATCATGGTTGAACCAGACACCATTGCCCTTGAGGAATTCCCGTTCCAGAGAGGGAGAAAAATATGTGAACAGACACAATGAGGGGAGCAGCACATCCACTGTACAATCAAAGCTCCTGGAAATGCAGCCTCCAGGTGCTTCCTTATTTCTCTAACCTGGAGACAGCTTGGCAGTAAGGCACCCAGTGCCTTAACAGCTTGCAAAAGAAGGAAACTTGACTACATCAAATGAGCTCATTGTGCTTCAGACATAAGACTGTTAATTCCCAACTGGGAAAAAAAGAAACGAGAAGAGTAAAAGTGGGCAAGTGCATTTTGGAATCATAGAAATAACTTTGCCTGAAATGGATATGAAAGATTTCTTTAAAGAGTTTGGCTCTTGGGCTGGATCTAAAGGGGGGTGAGTACAAAGGGAGGACACCAGGAAGCAAATTGCTCACAGGCTAGTGATACATCTTCCTACAGAGTTCTCTAGCCAATGCCAGCGCCCCCAAACAAGGAGTCAGGCTGCTCTGCTCTGCATACCCAGAGAGGATTAGGGAGAGCTCAGTAATGATGTGTACATTGAAGGAACCAGTCCCATTAGGATGAGACCGTATGTGAGCTGCACTCAGTGTCTCCGGATGTTTGGCTTCTGTCACCCGAGCACCCACTCTTTCTTTGATGTAACATCCACCTGGTGCTCCCTGGGGGGCTTTTCTGGGAATGTGGAGGGAGGTAAGATGAACTGAGGATATCAATATGCAAAGCAGCAACTATTGGTGGTTTTTTTTTTTTTTGTCTTTGTTTTTTTTGTTTTTTGTGTTTTTCTGTTGTTGAGAAGATTAATTTTCTGACCAATTTTGCATGTCTGTATCTGGGTTCAGATATATACACTTCGAAGATATCAATAGGTAAAGCAACAACCACTGTTGAGTCCATGTCACCTTGTCTGTAGATCAGTTTTGATTGTACTATTTTTTAAGCTAATTTGTATCTGTGTGTTAATATGTTTTTGTGCTTTTATTTCTCTAAAAAAAAAAGATGAACTGAGGGTTCAGGGTAGATAGAGAAGGTGGAGAATAGCACTTTCCCTATTTATCATATGATATGTTGCGATGGCAGTAACAGGGTGAGGGAGATCAGGCAGGCTTGGTAGAGGAAGTGACATTAAGCTGAGGTTTGGAGGATGCATGGGAGATTAGGCTGACAGGGGAGGGAGGGTGATGTTCTGAAAGCGATGTATAAAAAGATAGCCTGTCACAGTCTAGGGGGCTGTAAATAGCGTGATATGGAATGCACAGTGGGAGGCATGATTCATGGTAGGAGTGATCGGCAGCACACACAGGAACCAAATCACTCAGGTGTGCTGAGGGAAGGACCTGAGTTTTATTAAGAAGTGATGGAAAAGCTGAATGGGTCCAAGTACTCAGATATTGCTATCTGCTTTACAAGACCAATCAGTGGCCAAGCCACACTGCCTCACTCCCAGAACAGGAAGAGTACTGTTCCCACAGACCTCCAAAGTGTGGAACTGAAAACAAGAGTGGAAAGACAGAAAAGACATGCAGCAGTACCTTAATTTAACATTCTTCTTCACTTTTTTATCCATTGGTGATTAATAGGTATTACATTTCCCCCCTAATCCATCCTCAAGAGAGGTGTTATAATAACATGTCAGGAAGGTGTGGATAAGCAGTATTATAGAGCCGATTTATAATGCGGTTTGTAACAGATGCTAACATCCCGATTATACATTCCAGCATCGTTTATACACAGCTCCATGGCACGGGAAGGCTCCTCACATCATAATTCTTCAAAGCAGTCGCGATTAATCACTCATTCATTATTAAAACACATTGTATTCATTCTGCTTGGCAACAAGAACAGGGCAGGTTCTGTTTATCCAGCTCAGGCATCTCCAGACATTGGCAACCTCAGCCCAGAGGAACTTCCAGGCCTCCAGGATGACTGGAAGCTTGGAAGATGCACCTCAACAGGGAAAAGATCACAGCACTCACAGAGGGGTGGCTCTAACCCATTGGGATATCCGTCCCACTCACTTCTCCCTCCAATTAGAAATTGCCTCTTCCTGATTATGAATTTGGAGGGGCCCATTCTTATCCACAGGTATCTCCTGAGAGGTCCTGGATGCCCACAACTCTACCTGCACACTCACTTGGTGATAAGAAGCTATGTGGTCCTTTGCTCTCATCAGTTGCACAAAGGGGTTGGTAACCATAGATGCACCTCAGAGTTGCTATTAGCATGAAATGAATTCATTCTGCTAAAGTCCTTACCAGATGTCTGAAACACAATTCACATCAGGTCCTGTTATTAGATATTGAATAGATGTCCTAGACATCCCCACTGGGATACTCAGCCCACTCACTGAGAGGCACTGTCCACTCATTCCTTCCATAAACAGGTCTTGAGCATCCCAAGTGTGCCAGGTACTGTTTGAAGTACCAGACTGTCAGAGTAACATAGGGCACAATCCTTCAAGGATCCACACCTGGGAAGTGCAGCATTTCTAAAACAATGCCAAGAATTGCAGAGGTCTGGAAGTCCCTCTGTCTTTCCCCCAGAGTCTTTGCATTTTGCTTTGCAATCTGGTTGATACTTGCATTAGTCAGCTTTTCCATTACTATAACAAATACACGAGATCATCAACTTCAAAAGAACAAAAGGGTTATTTGGGGCTCACCATTTTAGAGATTTTAGTCCATGAATATCTGGCCCTGTTGTGCCACATCCCATGACAGGAGGGCACAGCAAAGCCACTCACTTCACCGGCCAAAAATAAAAGAGAAAAGAAAGGGACTGAAGTCCCACTATCTTCTTCAAGGACACCCCTCCAATGACCTAAAGACTCCCACCAGACCCTGCCTCTTAAAGGTCCCATGCCCTCCCAATAGCACCAGGCTGGAGCCCAAACCTTTAACACTTGGGTGCTAGGTAGACAGTCCAGAGCCAAACTATAACAGTATTTTTCTATTTAACCATTTTATTGAGTGCTTGCCTGAAAGGTGAGCAAGATGGAGATTAAAATATCATCTTCTGTTGTAGGAAACACTCTATGCTCCCCATTCCACAGCAAGCTAGTGTCCAAGGTTTTTGATGGTTCTTATACCTTTAAAGAAACATTACAGCCCAAAAATGCAGAGGTGCTAACTTAACAATTAAATAAGGTATTTCAAAAGCCCATGAATCCTTTCTTTTGCACCATCCTGTTGTAACCACTCATCAGATCTGATGTTTATGATTTCCCATGGTTATTTTAGTAAACAGTTCACAAACACATACTTATAAACAATGCATACTGTATTTCTATATACATGCTTTCAAACTTTATATGATTCCATATTGTATATCTCTCACAGACTGCTTCCTTAAGGAAAACATTTTACTATGAAAAAGTTCAAATATAAAAAAGTACACAGAATAGTGTAATAAATTCCCATGAACCTATCAACCAGCCCCAAAACTATGGGCATTCAGCCATTCTTGATTCACTAAAACCAGCACCACACTTATCCCTCATCGTTCAGTAATCATAGTTTACAACTCTATGTTTAAGTAGCTGTTGCAAACCTTTAAATGCATAAATCTCACTGATATTTTAAAAATAGATACATCCATCATATATTTCTACCCATACGAAGATATAGAACATCTACTGTTACAAAAATTGTCTCCTTTGCCAAATGTCATCTTCCCTCTGTCACCCTCACAGTCCTCAGGATAACATTGTTTGGGCCTCTCTATCTCAAGATTATGTTTTCCTCTTCTATATCTTTGGATAAATGCAACTATGCAGTACATAGTTATTTGTGTCACTTCTAGGGGACAGGGTTCAATATTCTAATTTAGGTCCATTCATTTGTTCCAGGTATCAATAGATGGTATCTTCCTACAGTTAAGTAATATTACATTGTATGAATATAGCAGATCTCACTTACTCATTTGGGTTGGTTCCAGTTCTTTACTACTGTGAATAAAGCTTCTATGAACATTTTTATTCAGTACTTATTGTGCCTATTTTTTTTACAATGCTCTTAATTAAAGGAGTACAATTTCTAGAATAAATAGTAGGAGTATTTTAACATTATATGAAATTTACTAGGCAGCTTTTCCAGGGAATGGTGCCATTTTGCATATTCTGCAGTGATGTGTGAGTATTTCAGGTGTTCCTCACCAACAGTTGCTAAGAAGTGATATTTCACTGTTTAAGACGTTTGTCCTTTTGTATTAAGTTCTCATTTTATGATTGAGTTAGAAGGGTTCCTTAAATGTTCTGAATAAAATCTTCTTGTCAGAAATATGTTTTGGAAATATTTTCTCCAAATCTGTCTATCTGTTGTTAATTTTTTAAAAATAATGATATCCTTTTTTTAACTAGGGATTTTACTTTAATTTTTATAAAATCTAATGTATCATCTTTTAATTTTATTGCTAATAATTCTAAATTTTGTCTTAGAAATCTTTACTTGTTTGTGAAGAAATCTTTTTACTGTTTTCTTCTACAAGCTTTATAATTTTCAGCTTCTTTATTTAGATGTAAAATGCACATCTAATTAAATGTGGTATAGTGTGAGGTCAGGGATTGGGCTTTCTCTCCACAAAGATAAGCATCTATCTGAGCAAAAGTTTTTGAAACGCCTTTCTCTTTTGAATGATTTTGCTATTTTTATCAAAAATTAATTTGTCATCAACATTTGCAAGTATTTATATGCTCTCTGGTTTGCTACCTTGATTGATGTGTGTATCGTTATGCCAATATCAAATTGTCTTCATTACTGCAGCTTTACATTAAGGCTTGAAGTCAAGTTTGAGCTCTTTTTCAGGATTGTTTGGGGTATTCTTGGTCATTTAAATTTTCATGCAAATCTTAGAATTATCTATTTCTATTTTTAAAAAGTCTTTTGCAATTATGATTAGAATTATACTGAATTATGTATCACTGTGTCAAATTTAACATTTTTACAATATTGAATTTTTCCAACACAAATATATGTCTACTTATTTAGGACTTTAACATTTTTCTCAGCAATATCTTAGTTTCCAATATAGAGGATTTGCATATATTGTGTTAAATTTATCACTAAATTCTTTATGTTTTTATGATCCTGTGAACAAAATTTTAATTTTATTTTTCATTTTTTACCAATATATAAAATATAATTTATTTTCTATCATAAGATACTGATAAAGTGCTTATATGATTCTAGGAGCCTTCTTCATTCATCACTTAGGATTTCGTTATAAAATATTATATTGTCTATGAATTTGAATTAAATAAAATATTTTGTAATATTAATATTTTAAAATGTTGAATTATTTTGTTAGTAAATTTTAATTTTAATAATTATCACTTAATCATAAATTAATTAAATTCATTCTTTAACTTTATATGCTTTTAATTTTTCTTGCCTTATTAAACAGGCTAGCATCTCAAACAATACTAAAGAAAAGATTTTGCATTCTGGCTCTTTTTTGTGACTTTAGAGGTAAAGCATTCAGTATTTCACAATTAAGTATTAGTTATAGGGATTTTGTAGGTGCCCTGTTATAGACTGAGGATTTTTATTTGACAGAAGATGTCTATTGCAGTTGTCTTAGAATACCTATAATTTAACAACATAAATTATTAAATGCCTTTTTTTTAGGGTGATCATATAGTTCTACATTTGTATATTAGTTACACAAATTACATTAATTTTTGCTGAACCAAACTTGTATTGATGGGAAAAACTTTTAACTGGTTATGATATTGTATACTTTTTACTTACTTCTAAAGGCTTATAAATATTTAAGGAGTTATATTTATGTTATTGAGAAATGTTTTCTTATAATGTCTGGTAATAATTTCATATCAAGTGTCAAATCATAAAATGGGTTAAGGCATCTTTCTTTTTTTCTGCTATACTCTGGCAAAGTTTGTCTAACAAGGTCATATATGTGCCTTAAATGTTTGATACAATTCACCTAGTAAATCATTAAGACTAGAGTTTTCTTTTTTTTTCTATTTGTGTGAATTTTTTTTTTAAAGTAAAAGCACAAAAACATTAACAAACAGACACAAAGTAGCATAAGAAATAGTACAATCAAAACTGATTTACGGACAATGTGACATGGACTCAACAATGGTTGTTGCTTTACCTATTGATATCTTCGAAGTGTATATTCATGAACACAGATACAGACATGCAAAACTGGTCAAACAATTAATCATCTCAACAACAGAAAAACAAAACAAAACAAAACAAAACAGGAAAGCATTAACAAAGAGGCACAAAGTAGTAAAATAACAGTAAGATCAGAATTGAATTATAGACAAAGCATCAGAGAACCAACAGTAGTTGCTGCTTTGCATATTGATATCTTCAAAGTGTATGCTCAGGATAACACATACAGACATACAAGATTGATTGAATAAACCATCATCAACTATTCCTTAGCATTAAGTGATATAATACAATAGTAGAACCATGTTAGCCCTCCAGCACATATGTATCTACATATATACATACATACATTTTTGCCTCTTTCTTTTCTCCTTTCCCTCATCCCGTCTGTTCTTTGCTTTTGAACAGATTTCCTTCATGTCTCTTAGTTTATATTTCCACCCTCAGGTTTTTACACCAGTGATACAATACGTTGCCTGCACAGGTACCGCTGATTTATTTCACTTATGAGTATGGACTCCAGTTTTGACCACTTGCCTACAAAGTCCCCAAAACTGTCTTTCTTTATAGCTGAATAATATTCCATTATATAAAAATGCCACAATTTTTTAATCCAGTCTTCCGTGGGTGGACACTTGGGTTGCTTCCACATTTTAGCTATTACAAATTGCGCTGCTATAAACATGGGTGCACATATATCAGAGTGATATGATGTTTTCAGATCTTCTGGGAAAATACCACATCGAGATTTCATCTCACCCCAGTAAGACTGGCCAGTATGAAAAAATCATCCCATAATAAATGCTGGCGAGGTTGTGGAGAAATAGGGACTCTATTACACTGCTGGTGGGAATGCAGACTGGTGCAACCACTATGGAGAGCAGTTTGGAGACTTCTCAGCAAACTAGGTCTAGAGGTTCCATTCAAAAAAGACTAGAGTTTTCTTGTCAGAATGTTTTGATTGAAAATCTGACTTCATTCACTGATATGGTGAAACACAGAATTTTCATAGTGTATAGTGTTCGTTTTTGGTTTAGGAGCAGTTGGTCAGTAGAATATTTCAAGGAAGGTACTCATTTTCATCTGCATTGCAGAATTTGTGGGCATAATGTTTTTCATAAAGTTTTCTTGTTATCTTTTTAAAAGCTGTATGATTTGTAGTGCTACTTCTTAATTCCTGTTATTATATTACAAGTAATTTGTGTTCTCTCTGTTTTTGTTGCTGCTTGTTTAGCTGGAAGTTTATCACATTTATTAAACTTCTTTTGCTTCTTTTCTTATTTTCCTAGTTTCTAAAAACAATTTATGTTCTTAGTTTTGCTTTTTCCTTACATGGTCTTAGTTTAGTTTTCATTTGCTTATTTTTCTTTCTGACTTCTATGAAAGAAATGTACATCATTAATTTTATACCTCTTTTCCCAATTTCACCATTCCAAAGTAATATATTCTCCCCTCAGAGAACTGATTTAGTTTTATCTCTCACCTTTTTACTTAGATGTTAATTAGATGTCTAAAAATCAATCATGACAAAATTACAAGAATAAAACAATACAAAGAACACTCAAAATTCTTTGTACCGATGTATCTTTGTTGATATTTCTCTCCAATTGCTTGAATTTTCTGCGAGTGTGTGTTTTCTGAAACATCTGAAGGTGATTTACATATATAATGGAACTTTACCACTAAATACATCAATATGTGTTTCAGAAGTAGGAATATTTTTTATTGGAGAACTGGAGAATTCTAAAATTCACACATTTATATTCATGCTATACTTTTATCTAATACAGTCAAGTTTCATTAGTTTATCCAGTAATGTGTCCTACAACATCCTCCTCTCCTATAGCACAAGACTGGTCTAATTGTCAAGTACCTTCACTTTCCAGTTATCTAAAAATGTTGCAGCCTTTCCTCATTTGGCACAACAATAGCATTTTGAAGCTTATTACCTTTCTATCACTTCATAGCAGTTATTCACTTTGCATTTTCTAATGTTGCTTTGTGACTAGACTCAAGTTGCACCCTCTACTAGACTATCAATCTGGAGATACCCAAAGTCTACCTGACATCCTTGATGATAATAATTTGATCAATATTTTTGGCATAAAGTTACTGATTTTTAGAATTTTTTCTACTAATAACTAGTGTGTGAGAGAGTTAAAATCATACAAGTATCCCTCTTGAGAAAATCCATCCCTCCTACATTTAGTATCAACTGATCATTCTTGCTTGACCCATATTTACCATGAAGACTGCAAAATTGCTTCCAGACTCTAACCCTCCTCCGTGCTGTCCTCATCAATGTAAGCAAAAAGGCTTCTTTCTGCTCTGTCATGAATCCATGTCCCCATCTGTCTATCTGTCTATCTGTTTAAATTTATGTATCGAATGTATTATGAGTACTGTTTCATAAATTACTGTTTTTCTATGGTTCATCATTCATTACTGCCCTTAACTATGTTGGTGCTCAAGTTGTCTCAGATGTGGTCCTTTGGAGCTTTTATAGCTGGCTCCTGTGGCCTTGTGACACTGTCCCACCCTTGTTTCAGCATTTCCTTATTTTCTTACACAACAACATACTCTAGTCTCGTGTTTCCTTACCTGGCTCCAGTTCTGGGATGAGCTATTTTTCTGGAAACTCTTAGTTTCTAAGTGAGGACCGATAATAAAGATAAGAATACGGGCTCCAGTTGTACTTTTTTTTTTTTTTTTTGCGGTACTGGGGATCGAACTCAGGACCCCGCGCTTGCTAGGCAGGCGCTTATTCCACTCAGCTATATCTCCAGCCCTGTACTCATTATACTTAGAGTATATTTACCTACTTGCCCCTTTCAACAGAGCTAGGAAATGTGTGCATGTATTTATCCATATACATGCATATGCTTACATGCATGTATATGTGCCAACCTACAAATGCATGAATGCATTAATACTTAACCACACATACAAACACACAGACGTTTACATAACCATAGTTTAGGAGTATCTCAAATTCCAATCCGTCCTCCATAGGACACTTGTTTAGCTCGCACCATTCCACATCACAGGCTTGCTGGCCTTCTTCATAATGAGAATCTTGGTCCTCAATATCAGTACGTTTGCTCCTTTTGTTCAGTTTTACAATACATATAAAACAGGTTCAGAAGTGCTTCTGTCACACCACTATTATAAACACACCTCCTGCAAGGAGCTCAGTAATTATTTTTAACTCTTCATCACAACTCTGTTTTGCCCAAAACTAGAGGTCATCGTCACATACTGTGTTCAAAGATACTTGGAACCGTTCTTTCACTTTGGCATAGATGTGGTACTAATCTGAAATGAAATTAGGTTCGTCTGTCAGTTTTCCTTTTGGTTTTATGGTTCTCTCTCTCTTGCCTTATTTTACCTTAATGTCATTTTATTAGTAGTGGTTTCCAAAAGTCAAACATTTGAAAAGGCACAATCAGAAAGTGTTACTCCTTCTCATACATTTCCATTCCACGCCTTCCACCCTCATAAACATGCCATGTGCACGTTCAATATCACTGCTTTTTAAAAAATTTATTCTTCAAATGTTTCCTTCTGTAATGATGAAGAGTTAAAAGAATGTTTCCATATTTGCCATTTTTATTTTATATATATGCTTATTTGCACTGTCTTTTTCTTTTATCACTATGTCTTTGAAATTGCTTTGCATTCATTCACAAAAATCTTCCTCATTTATTTCCAACAACTGCATAGCACTTTATTAAGTAAATGTGCCATACCTTTTCAAACCAATGTCCCCTGAACTTTTTAGGCAGTTTCAATTCTTTTTTAGTAATTTTTAGTGATGTTACAAGAAACATCCTGATTTTCCAGGTACTTCTAGAAATGCCTTTTTTTTTTTTTTTTTGGTACCAGAACTTGTACTCAGGACCTTGCATTTGCCAGGCAGGTGCTGATCTGCTGAGCTATATCCCCAGTGAAATGCCTTCTATAACTGGTGTATAATAATTACTATAATTGTCAACTTGATTGAATTAAGCAACTTCTGGAGAGGTGACTGATGTGAAGGCACTAACTTTATTACAAGTTAATTCACTGATAAGTTCACAGCCAAAGAGGCTGTTAACAGGTGAGTCCGGCTGTAGGAAGTGAGTCAGGAGAGCCTGATTTGAATGACTGTAACTGGTCCCTGGCCTCTTCTTCTCTGGCTCTTTCCAACCAGTACTGCTTCCTGGTCTTCCTGAGTTGAATAGCTTCCCTCCGCCTCACTCTCCCACCATCACGTTTTTGCCCTGGGGCCAGCAAATAACCATGAACGGAAACCTCTGAGACTGTGAGCAAAAATAAACTTTTCTACCTTTTATTTTTTTCAATTTTTTTATTTTTAAAATTTATTTTAAAAAGTAAAAGAAGGAAAGCATATGAACAAGCAGACATCCATTTACAAAATAACATTAGAACAGTACAAGCAATACCAAATTACAGACAAAGTGGTAAGAAATGAACAATGGTTGTTGTATTACATATTGGTATCTTCAAAGTAGTTCCTCAGGAAAACAAAGAGAGATGTGCAAGATTGATCACATAATTAATCATTAACTGATCCTCTCAGTAAAATGATAGACGTCAGCAGTACAACTATGTTAGCTCTCCTGTGTATACATATGTACATAGTTTCCCCTTCTTTCTTTTCTCATTTCCCTCATCCCAGTTGCTCTTT
This sequence comes from Dinomys branickii, assembly GCA_004027595.1. NCBI lineage: Eukaryota > Metazoa > Chordata > Mammalia > Rodentia > Dinomyidae > Dinomys > Dinomys branickii. Next base: position 4,885 of record PVLD010006147.1, on the reverse strand, counting down.
ACTTTTGAGCAGTGTACATCAGGTTTTTTGTCCCAGCAAGGAGAAAGTTGACTAATTCATTGTAATATGTTAAACTGTCTTTATTAGTTAGCTTGAAATATTCTATAATTTTCCTTGTAGTCTTTTAGTTTATTTAGAAATACAGAGTCTAATTTTCAAATCTGTATTTTTATTGATGTCCAAGTTAATAATGTCATTATTAGAAAACATAGCTTATAGGATTTTAAACTTCCAAAACATGTCCCAACGTGTTTTCTGGCATTTATGTTATATAGTGTATCTTGGTAAACATCCCATGTACACTTGATAGAAGATTTTTTTTTTTTTTTTTTTTTTTTGGCGGTACTGGGGATTGAACTCAGGACCCTGCGCTTGCTAGGCAGGCACTTATTCCACTGAGCTATATCCCCAGCTCCTAATGTACACTTGATAGAATTGTGTTGTGGTGTGTGTGTGTGTGTGTGTGTGTGTGTGTAATGAGTGGGATGCTACTTTTAAAATTTACATTTTGATTTGAAATTTTCAGAACTACCCTTGGATAAATGTATCATCCAATGTAAATCACTTGCAATGTACTCCTTGTTCCCAATCTTTTTTTAAAGTAATATCAAAACAAAGTAAATGAAAATCGAGAGCAACCTTGAAGAGACATCCTAAGAAGCCAGTCCCCAGTCTTGCCCATTTTATAAACAAATGAATGGGACATCAAGTCAACCTCAACAACTACTTCTTTCTGGCTCTCTGACATCTTCTCTAAGAAAATCCCCAGATTAGCACAGGACCCAGAGCATTGGCCCAAGCCGTACCCAGGAACAATTCTAGAAAAATTATGTTCTCAGGTTGCCTGGGAAGCACAGCTCCCCGCCTGCCTGTGCTCTAGTTGCCCCCTCCCCACCTCCCACTCCTCTGGCTTCTCTCTGCTTTCTCTGCCTCAGGATTGCTCATTAGCCTGGGATTAGCAGCTGTGTCAGCAGTGGGCAAGATGAAGCCCTGCAGCTTGGGGCTGTAGCTACCGAGATCTGGCTGGGGAGGGAGAGCTCAGCTGCCCGAGTGCCAGGCATATGTCAAATCCAATTTGGGAGAGGATCTTGTTAAGCCTCATTATCAGATGACAAGTCACCCTTTTTTTAAAACAGCGTGAGTTAAGAAGGTTTTGCAATGTCTACCAGGCACCCATGTTCAGGTCAGATAATGTTGCCTGTCAAGAAGGGATCTTTTATACGCCATCAGTCACTGGGTTCAAGGGGATTTGATTAGTCATATAGAGCTTGTATATAAGCCTCTCTGGCCACTCATCAGTCTCTGCCTTTCAAAAGCTTTGTGACTCATTTTTATGACCACATAGTCCAGCGTCTTCCTAAGTAAGTAACACAGGGCTTAATTTTATTCCTATCTTGTAACCCTTTCAAAGTGATAGACATGAGAAAAACAAAATACATTGCTTGGGAACTCGTGGCGATGTAGTACTTTTTGCACATTGCTGCTGATAGTCCAAGTTATTCCAACCGTTTTGAGTCATATTTTGGACTTTTCAATCTCACTAGTTTCATCAGCCCATGGCGTGCACCCTAGTCGGGGTCATACTGTGTGGCTGGCGTTCCTGGGGAAGCCTGGTGCCACTAATGTACGGGGAGGGGCCAGTCACCAGGATTCCTCCGTGGGGCGGGCTGCCCAGTCCTGGATTCTCCCCAGGTTGGTTGCTGGGTCCCCTATTCTAACTCTTTCAACAAGAAATTTTGCAGTGGGTATTGATGTCACAAAAGTGGATTATTTTGCCATTTTGTAAATGAATTTTAAAGACTATTTAGCAATATTGGGGAAAACATATTATACAACATTATATCAAGAGAATAGAATACAAGTGTTTCTATGTGCTGACCAAAACTATACTTTTTTATTTTAAAGAGAATAAAAAATAATTTCAAAAACATTAGAAACGATACAAAATTTCACTAAGCAAGATGATAGGAATTCAACAATGTTGTTATATTGCATATTGTTGTCTGCAAATTAGTTGTTCAGATTACCATGCATATCCACATGGAAAAGTGCTCAATGAAACTTGGAAAATAAATGACCTTTTAAAACAGACATTAGTAATTAGAGGTGATTTTCCACTGTAGTCATTATCACTGTGAAATTGTATTTGCAGAAAGGGCATTATTTTTGACGGAAAGAATAACACATTCAGAATGAAAAGGATACAGATTTGAATGTTGGTTCTTCCTTATTCTCAGTTTGTATAGCAGAACAATTTATATATGATCTCGGAGCTTCAGACTTTTTCATTTGCAAAATAATGATGATAAGAAGACTAACCTGCCAGGGTCAAAGTACAAGTAAAAGAACTTTAAAACATGTACATACACGGCCTTTTTGGCAAATTAAAAACCCCTGATCAATTCATTAAATAACTACCTAAACAACAACTATGTAAAAATAATGGTCCATCTCAAGCTTTTACCACCTCCAAACTTTTCTGTAGGTTTTCAAATGCAAGAAAAATCCAAACAAAAAGAGCCCCCCACACCCCGCAGGTCCATGTTCACTGTGAGCCAAGGGGACGGGTAAATTGTGGGACTTACTGCGTATCCATGTCCTTCTTAATTCAAACTGGTGGTAGCTCTAATGCTTCACCAACACTGAGTGCATTCTATACTAATCCCTGCAGTGAAGGGAAATGAACCATTTGCTGGTTCTCTGGGCCTTTACAAGATAAGACGTTCCAGACTGGGGAGCAAACCTCCCTAAAGCCCTTGAGCATGAACATTTTCACTCTGCAAGACGCTGTGAGCTTGTGTCTGTGTGGACAGTGCTTGACGATTCCCCTAGCTTCAGTATTGCTAAGGGTGTGGGTCTGCTAAGATTTCTACAAAGTCTATGGCTGGCCACCTGTATTCTCTATGTTTAAAGTTACTCTGTGATAGGTCATCATTTCCCAAATCAATTGTAGGGTCAAGCAGATTGGGGAAATAGGGATTATAGAAGGCATCAGAAATGAAAACTTTCACTAGGGGATAGGCAAGCACTGGTGAATTTTGAGGAAACAGTGATGCCCTAAACCCCAGATTCTTGGCTGTTGAATCTTCACTTGAGCTCTGCATGAGAACTCCAGAGGCTGGTGACCCCTTTACTGGCACGAACAGTGTGTACCCTCAAGAAGAGGATCTCCCTGCTTGCATCCTTACCCAAAGAGAGGGATTAGAAGAGTGAGGTAGAGAAAACAAGGTACTATCAAGATCTACTAAGAGGCAATTATATAAGAAGAAATGAGCTTGTTGATTTACTATCCACCACTTGCCAGGAAATCATCATTACCCTCAGCATTTGAAAGGTGATGAACTTGAGGCTGTAGGCTTGGATGTAATCATCTAGCGTGTATTTGTGGAGCACTTACCACAATCAAGGAGAATTCTGACCTCCAAGGAGCTGTGAAAGATAATCACAACATGGACCTTCTTGTTTACCTGTAAAGATTGTGCATGGGACTCCTTAGAACACATGGTTCCCTTGATCAGATGCTCTCAGATCAAAAAGAAACTGGCAGTGCAGATGTCCAAGCTGTTTGCTCCTTCATATCTCCATGAAGTTGAATGAAGCAAACCTGGAGCCAGGATTAGGGAAAGGGCTTTGAATAGTGGCATTTTAAGTAGTGTCTTAGGGAAGCTTTAGCTCTCCCAGTATTCAATGCTGGGGAAGACAATAGGTTTTTCTCTGCTGTAAAGCAGCCAGGGAAGCTCTAGGAATGGTAGGAAAGCAGGAGGAGACTCTGGCAAGGGGTAGCTCTTCTTCTGCCGAATTAAGAAATGCATATAATTTGGAGAAAAGAGCAGAGAAGAAGAGAGAAAAGGAGAGGAGGGGAGGGAGGGATGAAGGAAAAGGTAAAAGGAAAGGAAAGAAGCTAATTCTACCACTTGCTTGCTGTGTATTTAGGGTGACTTCCTTAAATGCCTGGGTCTTCATCTATAGGAAAAAGTGGGAGAGGGTGCTGAAAGCAAAGCGGGTGTGCACTACCACTTGTGCAGGGCCTGGTACTTCACATCATACCGCCTCCCAAGACAACATGTCTGTGTGAGGACAATGAGTGTTAAGTGGAATCCTGAATAATGGGTGACAGGTTTAGTCAAGGATCCAACAGTGGAAATACATACATATCATCCCTCAGATCTCATGGGAAAGCCTCTGGGAATGGCCAAAACTATGGTCAAGGGGAAGATGAAATATTTAAAAATCAGTACAATCATTAAGAAAATAAAGCTCAATAGTTGTGGGACAATTTTTAAAATTTTAGACAACTCTAATTTATAGCCTAGGGCTATGTCTAATGAGCATAGTGTACTCCCTATGATTATTGTCTTGTAGAACTGGGTGTTAGGAGATTTCAAGGAGCCGCTTGTGACAAGGAGACAACTTTCACTCTGTTCTTTACCTCAGTGATCAGTCAGTCCACTTGTGGGTCAGCATATTAATTTGAGCCAAATCCATCCTGTTTTGGTTTCCTTCCTCCTCTCATTTAGTTTTCCTGGGCACCCCACTGGACACCCCGAAGATGAGGTGAATGGATAACATAGTCATTCACCACACAGAGTGTACCACAGCCCGTAGTAAATGGTTGCACCTATTTTTTTTTTTTTCAAAATTTTTTTTTTCACACAGATAATACTTTTATTTTTTTTATTTTTTTATTTTTTATTTTTTATTTATTTATTTTTTTATTTTAGAAACATAAAAGTACAAAAACATATTGACAAACAGACACCCATTATCATAGAAAATAGTACAATCACAACTAATCTATAGACAAGGTGATATGGTCTCAACAGTAGTTGTTGCTTTATCCATTGATATCTTCGAATTGTAGATGTATGGACCCATATACAGACAT
>PVLD010006146.1:49113-103766 GCA_004027595.1 Dinomys branickii | reverse complement strand
GATGTATTTGGATTTAGCCAAATCCATTTTATTACCTGTTTTTGTCACTTTGATTCCTTCTTTTTTGCCCTCTTCTGTTATTTGAACATTTTAAGTAATCTTGCTTTAATTTTTCTATTGTTTACCATATGTTTTGTTTAGTGTATTGTTGCTCTAGAGATTATAATATGTATATTTATCTTTTTTTTTTTTTTTTGGTCTTTTCGAGGCAGGGTCTCTCTATGCAGTTCATACTGGCCTTGAACTCACAGAAGTCCTCCAGTCTCAGCCTCCCGAGTGCTGGGATTACAGGCACGTGCCACCAAGCCCAGCCTTAGCCTTTTTTAATATACATAAAACCTATAGTTTATCACTTTAAGTAGAAATTAAAAGAAACCTATAGGCCATTTTATCCACCTTCCTTCATGTTATAGTTGCTTTATATCATAGATAAATACACTGAAAACTCTATCAATGTTATAATTTTTGTTTTCAACCATTGAACATCCTTCATTTAATTTACTTATTTTGCAGCAGTGCGTGGGGAACCCAGGCCTCACAGTAGGCAAATGCTCTACTGTTGGTCTATACCACCAATTACATCCACAGAACACACCTTATATAACTGAAGTGCAGAAAAGTAGTCTATTATATTTCCTCAGATATTTGCCATTGCTTTGCTCTTTCTTTACCCCTAATGTGCCAGAATACTTTCTCATATCCTTTAACAATTATTTTAGAGTAATTATTTTAGGGTGTTGTCCTGATTACTTTTCTCTTGTTGCTGAGACAAAACACCCAATGCCCAAAATGAAGGAAAGAAAGGTTTATTTAGCTTACAGTTTGTGGAGGTTTCAGTCCATACTTGGCTGGTTCTGAGGCAGAGTGGCACATAGCACAGGGCAAACTGTTCAGGGCAGTGGAGCACAGCAAAAACAAACAGCAAAAGGGAGGAATGGCTGCAAGCAGTCTCTTCTCTTCCCTTACATTGTAAACAGGCTACCCCCACCCAGGGGGCATGTAGCTCTCACACAGTCTCCATGCCCTCCTCTTCCACAGGCTCAGGTTGTATACAAAGTGAGCACCCCAGCTTCCTCCTGAGTCACTCAGCTAAACCTCTAGATTCCCCAAGTTGACACAATGTATGAACCATAACAGGTGTGTCTTCTGGCAATGAACTCTTCCAATTTTCTTTCATCTGAGAATATATTTATTCTACCTTCATTTCTGAAGTGTATTTGCCAGTTATAGAATTTGTGTTGTTATTTCCTTTCTACTACCATTTCAAAAGTTCTACTCCACTTCTTTCTGGGCTCCATGTTTTGTGATTTTTTAAAAAAACATGTAATATTACATCTGGGTGTGGTAGCACATGCCTATAATGCCAGTGTCTTGGTTATTTTTCTCTCATTGCTGAGACAAAATACCCAACGCCCAAAATGAAGGAAGGAAAGGTTTATTTAGCTTACAGTTTGTGGAGGTTCCAGTCCATACTTGGTTGGTTCTGAGGCAGAGTGGCACATGGCACAGGGCAAACATTCAAGGCAGCAGAGCACAGCAAAAACAACCAGAGCAAAAGGGAGAAATGGCGGCAATCAGCCTCTTTCTATCTCCCTTACATTGTAAACAGGCTACGCCCACCCAGGAGGCATAGCACTCACACAATCTCCATGCCCTCCTCTTCCACAGGCTCAAGATGCATACAAAGTAAGCACCCTGGCTTCCTTCTGAGTCACTCAGCCAAACCTCTAGATTCCCCAAGTTGACACAATGTATCAACCATAACAATCCACCCCTTGTCAACTTGGCAACCAGACACATTTCTTTAAACCAGTTTCCAGATAGAAAGACATTATATTACATTAGAACCATAACATTTCGTCCCCTAAAGACTCATGCATATCCCTTTATGCAAAAGGCATTTAGTCCATCTGCAAGGATCGCCAAAGTCCTAACAGTTTCAGCACTGGTGAAAAATCCAAGTCCCAAGTCTTCTCCAAGATATAACACAAACTCTTTTGTTACAAGCCCGCCCCACTACAAATGAAAAGTTTCAACATTCAATGGCACAAAATAAACATTACCATTCCAAAAAGTACCAACAGGGGAATATAGAGCCCTGGGACCAAAGCAAGTCCAAAATCCAGCAAGGCTAACATTATGTCCTGTAAATTCCACATCCAGCATCTGAAGCAATTTGTTGTACATTGTGAGCAGCAAAGGGCTTGCATGAGTTTGCCCCTATGGCACTTCTGGTGGTTCCAGCCTCCATGGCTTCTCCCTTAGGCCCGCTTTGCTCCCTCCTAGCAGCTTTCCTCAGATGATACACGGTCCTGTCTTTTCTAAACTTCTGAAGTCTCCAGTGCACCTTTTGCTTCACACTTACAGCCTCACATACTGCCCTCTCAGGGGCACACTGCCTGGCCTCCCAGGCCTTCTGGAATCTGGGTGGAAGCCTCTTTCCTTCCCAATAGAAACCTCCTGAACCTAGTTGTTACTGGCAAGATTTCTATCAGCCTTCTGGTCTTCTGAACTCTGACAAGAATCTCCCAGATAGAATAGCAGAAGGTGTTCTAGCTTTCAGGCAACATCTTTGAACCTTTCAAAACTCTTCCCACAAGCCATTTCCAAAGGCTTTTGAACCACATGGTCAGGTATAGTAACAGCAAGGACTCCACTCTGCTGGTACCAAATTCTGTCTTGGTTACTTTTCTCTAGTTGCTGAGACAAAATACCCAATGCCCAAAATGAAGGAAGGAAAGGTTTATTCAGCTTACACTTTGTGGAGGTTTCAGTCCATACTTGGCTAGTTCTGAGGCAGAGTGGCACATGGCAGAAGGCAAACGTTCATGGCCGCAGAGCACAGCAAAACAACCTGCAAAAAGGGAGGAATGGCGGCAAGCAGCCTCTTTCCCTCCCTTACATTGTAAACAGGCTACCCCCACCCAGGGGGCGTGTAGCTCTCGCATAATCTCCATGCCCTCCTCTTCCACAGGCTCAGGGTGTATACACAGTAAGCACCCTGGCTTCCTGCTGAGTCACTCACCCAAACCTCTAGACTCCCCAGGTTGACACAATGTATCAAGCATAACAGCCAGCATTCTGGGAATGGAGGCAGGAGGATCTCAAGTCCAAGCCCAGCCTCAGCAACTTAATGACTTAACAAGATCCTGTTGCAAAAAATAAAAAGTACAAAAATGACTGAGGGGCCAAGGAAATACCTCATCAGCACAGCACCTACCTGGCAAGTGTGAAGCCCTGAGTTGAATTCCCAATACCAAAAAAGAAAAAAAAAAGCCTGGGGATATAGCTTATTGTTATTGGCCCTAGATTCAATCCCCAATGTTGAAAAATAAATCATAATCCTTTAAACTGCTGGTCTCATGTAGGTAGTGTATCAGTAAATCTGGCTCATTTGAAGACTTCTTTCTCTGTAATACAGTTTTTAGCAACCTAATTATAATTATTTTAGTTTTAGAGCTGCTTGAATCTGTAGGTCTATGTCTTTCAGTGGATGTCATCTCATTCCACATTGAGCCCATCAGGTGAATTTTCATTTAAATTTTTATATTGTTCAATTCTAAAATTTCCCTGTGATTCTTTATGTTTGTTGTTAAACATTTTGACTTTGCTACTTACTTCAAGAATATTTACAGTTCATTTTTATTGTTTTTTAAAATTCTCTTTAAAATAAAAAAATTTAAACACAATATCTATAGTTACTTATGAGAACATTTTATTTCTACTGTGTTATATAATTCTAGCATCTTCATTATCTCAATGTTAGTGTTTGTGGATTTTGTTTTCTTGTGTAAAACGAGTTTCTTGGTTATTCATGTGCCAAGTAATTTTGGATGCTAATCTGAGCATATTGAATATTACATATATATATATATATATATATATTTTTTTTTTTTTTTTTTTTTTTTTGGGGGACTGGGGATCGAACTCAGGGCCCTAGTGCTCAGCGGCAAGCACTTAGCCCACTCAGCTGTACCTCCAGCCCTGAATATTACATATAAAACAGCAAGCTTTATGTAAGTCCTATCATGAAGGGTGACATTTTTGTTTAGCAGACAACTTCACCTGACTCTGTGGAGCCTGTAAGTGCCAACATGTCTTCTGTGGGTTAGGATTCAGTTTTAGGAGACTTTGAGGTGCTATTTGAATCTGGTCTGTATGCACAGCATACAGGGTAGTATGGATCTTGGGCAATGGTCTTGGTATAGCTTCACTCTTAAAGCTTTGGTATGCTAATTTGCGTCAGATCCAGAGGTGTGCAGCTCAGAAGTGAGTGCAGAAATTCATAAACAGTTCTATGAAGTTCTTTCCTCAAATGCTTTTTTCTTTGCTATCTCCCTGGTACTTTCCAGTACACTTCAGTTTTTTATCCAAGGAGCTCCTGTTATACTAATATTCCACACAATTCTATAAGCAGTGGAAGGATTGGGGAGAAAAATTATAAACTTCGTCCGAGTGCAGTGACATCTTAATTTCTAATATTCTTCTGGAATTTCCTACTACTCTGACTTCTCAGCATCCTCAAATAGCCGTTCCATGCATTGTGTCTAGATTTGATACATCCATTCAGTGGGTGACAAGAGAGAAGTGCGCTTACTCCATCTTGCTAGAACTGGAAGCTGTTGTATTATCCCCTAGTTAGGTGAGTCCCATGGCATCACTCCTGTCATCTTCTACCGGTCAAGGCAGCTACCAAGGCCCAGGCTGATTCAAGAGAAAGTGAGGGGTAAGGGAGTGGGAAGGTGTATACGGAGCCAGAAATATCTCTGCTACAAATATTAATAGGTAAGAAAGAAATTAGATCAAATAGAAGATAAGAAAACACTGGGGTAAAGCTCTTGTATATAAGATGTGTGTCCCAAGGTCTGAGCACCTACTGCTTGTGCTTTCTGGGCAGTCACACAACTGAAGGGGGCAGGAGAGAGAAAATGACTCCATAGTACTGCTTCTCAGGCGTGTTTAGCGCTCCCTCTGGGGAGCCTTGGGAGAGAGCCTGGGTGGCTTTCTTTGAAGGAATATGCACACTGAGGCAGGGTGTGAAGGTGCTTACCTGGAAACTTGGAACGTCTCTGAGATATAGAACCTTAGAAGCTTCACACCTACCTGTCTATACCCCCACACACTCAGGGACCTGTATGCTGCTTGAAGAGGGGGGTTTCAAAAATATATAATGTCCAGAAAGTAAAAATAATTTGATCCTGCCAAAGACAAGTCATTTTCCCCTGATCTTGAAACCCAATAACAGCCTCTTCCATAGAGCTTCCTAAATGCATGCTGGATTGGACAATCAAGAAGCTAAAAAACAAAAACAGAATCCTTCAAGTTCTCTTAGTGCTCTACATCAGAGCTTCCTCTCACAGAGTGACCGCAGATGAAGCTCAGAGCAAGAGCTCTGGCTTCAAGGCTCAGCTCAGCACAACAATGGCTTTGTCACTGCACAGGCCACTTAATCACCTGAACCCAGTTTCCTCAAGTTCACACAGAGCTAATGATAATATGTGCCTCATAAAGTTGCTGTGTGGCTTAAGCAGGGTCAAGTGCAACAAACACATGGTGTGAGACTCAGCTGCCCCTCCCTGGCGGCTGGCTGGTAATTACTATCATCAGACAAGTCAGTCTGAGGCTGGAACCTTGCCTGGGACCAATGTCTCACCAAGAGGTTACCTAACCACTCCCTGCCTCAGTTTCCTCATTTGCAAATAGGAAATAATAGTGATATCTATCTTTGCAGTTATTTAAAAATTAAACAAGCTTCTCAGGTACGGTGCTTAAAACAGTACTGGGATAAAGCAAGTGTACAGGTGCCTGAGCAGGTATTGCTGCAAATTCACAACCTACAGAAGTAGGGTGCTGATATATATTTCAAGGTTAATTAGGATTGTGCAAAGGAACACAGGAAGTTACAAATAAAACATAAGTCATTTTCCTGGAGCGTCAGCTTGACTTGATTTAAGAAGAAAAATAATAAACGTGATGGAACAATGTATCCTAAATATACTCTTCTCCAGTGGTTTATGGTTGATACCCAAGGATCCCCAGAATTCCACCCATTTTCCCGAGCGGATATTGGGTTCCAGGGAGAAAGGTAGGCAGGCGCCCAGATGACACGGAGACACCTGGCCACCAAGAGAACGTGAGGACTCCGTGTAGTCATGGCCTTGGCATCTTCCTCCACGCCGGCTGCTTCTAGTACAGCCGTTTTCCACATTCCCCTTCATTAAACAAGAAACTCAGATGTTGGTAATTAGACGGCCGTCCCCAGCTGCCAAGTCGCATTCGGTTCCAAAAAGCCCTGTATACTGCTACTTGTGCGTTTGTTAACAATGTCCCCACAACAGATCTGCAATTAGAGCCCATCTGTTCAGTTTCTCAGAGAGCACTGCCAATGGTGCTGGTGAACTTGGAGTCCTCACTGTTGTGTGTTCCTCACCGTAAATCCTGAGCAGAAGACCTCTTGTCCATAAGTGGGGAAGAGTCCAGGGCTGGAGGCTACTAGGTACCAGTCCTCACGGCCACCTCTATGCAAAGGTGTCATGATCCGGAGGGTGCAGAGGTCAGTCCTGGTCTCCTCGATCAAAAATCAACCTCCTCTTTCCCCCAGCTCACCTGCCCATTGGTCTCACCATATATTGTGGATCTGTCTGCTGCTACTTGTACTCAGGGTCACTTCCCAAATAATGCTGATCAGCTGAGATCAGATATTGTTTCTTCTCCCAAGAGGTGGAAAGTCCCCAAGACGAGCAGGTTGGAAGATAACCTGTAGGGACTGTCAGCTCCCTCTTTCCACAAGCCCAGCCTTGGCGAGGAGGCACTAGTGAACAGACTCTTCCAGGAACTGAGGGACTAAATAAAAGGGCAGGGGTCCAAGAGCATCGGGATCATGTGCAGCATATTTGACAGCAAGCAAATTTTAAAATGAATTTTCCAGGGAGGAAGCCACATATCAGAAAAGAGTGACTAATTACTCAGTGCTGCGAACTCACTCAATACTTTAGGGAAAGGGAACAGAAGGAAGACACCGGTTTCTCTTCACCTGAGGAAGTGGATTTAATCTTAACTGCATATCAGCATCTCTTAGGGAGCTCTGAAAATTACTAATCCAATTAGGAAAGTAATTTCACTTGTATTAGCACCTAAAAGATTTAAACACATAGGAGTGAATTAACTGAGGAGGTAAAGAACTTGTGTGTTGAAAACTGTAATTGCTGAAAGCAACAGATCTAAATAAAAAGAAGCCAAGCATGGTGTAGACCTATAATCCCAGCAGTCTGGGAGACTGACGTTGGAGTCCAGCCTGGGAAATTCAATGATTTAGCAAGGACCTGTCTCAAAATTTAAAAAATAAAAATAAAAAAGGTAAAAAATGTAGCTCAGTGCAAAAGAATCTGGGTTTAATCTCTAGAAGTGGGAGGAAAAATATAAATAAAAAGACATTGTTCATAAATAGAAAGACATAATATTATTGTGATGTCAACAGTCCCTAGAGCAATCTATGGATACAATAAAATCCCTATAAAATTTTTAACATCATTTTTTTCTAGAAATAGAAAAGCCAATCCCCAAATTCACATGAAATTTCATGGGAAGGAAAACAACCAATACAATGCTAAGAAAATAAAATGTTGGAGCTCTCATACTATTCAACGTCAAAGCTTATTGCGCAGTTCAGGCTGGCTTTAGACTCACTTTGCAACCAGGCTGGCCTCAAACTCACAGCAATCCTCCTGCCTGCACCTCCCAAGTGCTGGGATTATAGATGTGCACCACCACACCCAGCTAGATGATATCTTGATGGGAGAAATACTTGATGACTATTAAATTGCCATCACTCAGCACCAAAACAATTCTAAGCTCTTCAAAACACTCTCTCTGAAACTGGCAAATAATCCTACAAGGATTATCTCCATTGTTCTGCACCCACATTTCTAATGTGACTTGATTTATGTCACAAAGCCAGAACTAGCAAAGCCAGAACTTGCACCCAAGACTCTCCGACACAAGAGCTGGAGTCCCTTGTTATCTCTTAGAGGGAGATGGGGACAGCTGCCCGGAGGAGGCTGCATTTGAAATCACAGGTGAATCCTCCCCAGTAGTTAAGGTAGTGGACAGAACATAAGTTCCAGGCAGAAGAAACAGCTTGGCCAAGATAGGGGAAAGAAGAGGCAGTTTGGAGGCTCTTCAAGTAATGGCTAAGTGGGGCTGGGTTGGAGCAGGAGCAGAGTGAGTGGTGAGGCTGGAAAAGCAGGCTCAGGAAAGACTATAGAGATGTGAACTGGCAGACGGAGGGGCTTGGATTTCACTCCATGGCTCAAATGAAAAACCACCAAAGAAGGTGGTAGATGTAGATCTAAAGTGCTTCCCCCTCAACCCTCATCCTTGCCGAAGTCTCCTATGTTCAGTGATGGAACCTGGGCAGGGGAGGTAGGTCACTAGGGGCAAGACCGGAAGAGTCCATCCCTGGCTTTTCCTTTATTTTTCTGCTTCCTGGATACCATGCTACGAGCAGCTTCCCTCTGCCAAGCCCTTACACCATGCTGTTCTGCCTTGGAGCCAACCAAACATGGAGTAAAACCTCTGGAAACTGTGAGCCATAATAAATCTCTCTTCAAGCTGTGGGTATCCCAGATTTTGTCTCAGATACAGAAAGCTAAATATAGGAGACAAGTGTACAACCGTGCTTTAGAAGATTAACCAGGCAGAAATGTGTGGGACAGAGGGGCAAAGATGCTGCACCCGTTCAACAGATAATTGGGACACAGTTGCTATGTATCAGTGACTGTCCTAGGTCCTGGTGACCCAGTGTCAACTAGGCACACCCCTGGGGAACAGTGTCATCAGAGTAGAAATGGGATAGAGACTGAAAGTCAAAGTACAGCCAAGAACAACCATGAAGGACACCACTGTTTCAATCCGAGTGTATGGGAGACTCACGATGTCATTCCAAGAATCATTTCATGCAGGAAGGGCGCTTTGCAGGAGTGCTCTGTACAGTTTTTCCAGGATTAGATGAGAGTCACCTGTAGACAGAGCACACAGCCTAATGTCTGGCACACAGAGGACCTTCTAGCGGGCAGAGCCCACGATAATCACGCAGGCAGAGGAGGCCTGGGTGGGAGCCAAGGGCTGCAGATGTCTCTGCAGCCTCTCACACATGGCCTTTTCCCCTTCTAGAGCCTTGTTTTTCTGGAGATACTGGAACACTGCTGGGACTTTCCTGTGACTGTAGAGACTACTAGCTATCAGCCTGTTTTGATCCTTGATATGGTGTTTGGCCAAGTCCATGGGAGTTGGCTTTTAAGGACTCTGGGAAGGGAGAGAGTCACTCTTCATTTGGAAGCAGAAAAGAGTCTGTCCTCCTGTTTTGGTGTCAAAATAAGAATTTATGATATATTACTGCTGATTCACTTTATATATATATAAGGATACTGTCCTAATGAAGTACCTATCAGAGTGTTGATGGGGATGTCAAGGGCCTCTCAACACCCTTCTTAAGTAGGGAAATGGAGGTCCATAGAAGAGGGAACAGCATTTGCAGCCTCTGAGACAGGAGGGACCCCCAAGGGGCAGAAGAAAACCATGAGACAGGGAGAGAAAGAGGAACAGGCAAGGAATAGAAAGCAGCACAAAGAGCAGACCTGCTGTGTGCCAAGCATGCTGCCTGGCCTGTGTTGACCTGGGCGGGTCTTGCAACAGCACCATCAGTCAGTCCTCCCTCTTCCGCTCATCTTCTGCATTACGTGAGAGGGGGTTTTCATGACCTGCTGCCCAGGGTCACATCGGCCGTCAGTGGCGAAGATAAACCCACTCCATATGGCATCCCCAGCCCTTCTCACCACTCTGCTCTGCTGTCCAAGATGAGGGCGTCCTCTTAAAGCCACGGGGGTACAGGAGCAGAAGCACACAACCGCTGAGCCTCATGATGAGATCCCTCTGACTGCCAGTGAAGGGGAGCTTGTAGAGCCCTGAAGTCAGAAACGTCACGACTCACACACAGAGCCCATTGAGTGGGTTCAGATAAGCGATTAGGGGCCTTGGCTGGGCTGGCACTGGGGGAAGGAGGAAGAAGAGGTCACATTTTAGATATGTGAGGGGTTCTCCCCTTGGTATCCCCCTTCATTTCATTCGTGGAACAGAAGAATTAGCTCTGACTGGCCGGGAACTGGGAGGAGGGAGGTGTCAACTCTCCAGAAGGCCCCTGCAGCCCCTTCAGGGACCTTGCTGTCACTTCCCACTGTCTCTCTTGTCAGAGTGAGGGCCTCAGAGCCCCTTCCTGTAGAGCTGGGGGTTGCAGGAGCTGGCAGATCCGGGGTAACAGCATTCAGATTGATTCCCCAGGACCTGAGCAGACACAGAGAGAGCCCTCCCAGGGGGTAGGAATCTCTTTCCAGACCCAAAGAGCCCCCACAGGCCACCACTCCCAGCCTCTGGGCTGAGGTTTTATCCTAAATCACCAGTAAGGCTGAGCACGTGCTTGGAGCACTGTTCAGATACAATTGCATGCATCCCCTAACTCGGCCTGGCTGCCTTGGCAAAGGGGATCAAAGGCTGTTTGAAAGGATCTGCTCATAAAGTCAGGCAGTTTACCCACTGTCAGGGGCTGCTTTGAACCAAATCCTTACCTCCAGGTAGTATTTGCCACACACCCACACCCCCCCACACACACACACACTGGGCTCCCTGTAACTGGAAGAGAGCTGGCCTCCTGGGGCAATTGTCCTGCCTCATCAGAATAGTCCAAGAAAGCAGTTCACACTGCCAGGTAACTCCAAGCCTGCCTGCCTGAGGCTGGGCTCCAATCAGCTGCAAATGAGCATTGTTGCATCCCCACATTTTTCAAATTTAAGAATTGACCAGGGGCAGGGTGGTAGTAGGGGGAGAGAGGAGATTCCCCCAACTGCCTGCAGCACCCCGGAGGTCTCAGCTCTTTGCATTCTGCCTCACCAGGCTTCCTGCAGCCACTGAGAGCTAATCTCCACAGTGAAGATTAGTTTATTCGATTAACTCTGCTCCCTGTAGACAGCAGAGCTCACGTATCCAAGTGAAGCCTCACCAACCTTCTACTAGCCAGAAGATCCGATAGAATCATCCTTCTCCCGCCTTCCTTTCATTCGATTGGAAAATAAATTGAAAATGAATTTCAGTCATTGCTTGTGTTTTAAATATGAGATAAAGGGCAGCCCCCAGTGCCAGTGAGTTCACTAGAGGGAGGGGAGTGGGGGAGGATTTCCATTAGGAGCAACACACAGGGCCCTGCTGGGGAAACTGGAGACCCTTGAGCAAAGGGGATGAGTCATCGACAATACTCCCGTAATTAGAGCAATTGGATTTTGACGTCTCAGTAGTGTGAATTTGTTTCTAGAAAACTGAAATAGAGCCATCAAAACATAAAGATGGTGTAATTTTCCCTCCAGCAGCCAGTGTTAGGGTGTCGCTTAAACCTGTTTGTGCTGTGACTCCAACATGCGTGCCTCTGTTATTTCAACACTGACACCTGCTTTCAGGATTTCTGAGTGAACTGGATGGGTGTGTGCGGCCTGCCCATGGAGATGATGGTTTTTTTTTTAAGTCCAACAGTATTTTATTTTATTTTTTTTATTTTAAAAACAAAAGAATGGAGACATATGAACCAAAATAAGCCATAAACAATACCGAAAATACAAAATAATACAGAATATAATAGGGAATTAGCATTGGATGTTGTATTACATAATGTTATCCACATTAGTTATCACATAAACATCAAAGGAAATACCAGATTATAGAGAAGATAGTAGGGAATTAGCACTGGATGCTGTATAATATGAAGCTATCTTCACTTCTGTTAAGACAAAAACGATTGAGGAAATACAAAATTATAGAGAACAGAGAAGGGAATTAGCTCTGGATGCTGTCCTACATAATGTTACCTTCACATGTTACTCAGTTACACAGATGATGGGCCATTTGATCATTCAATTTTATCCTCCCTCATTTCCATTGCCCTACTCAATCAGTCATCTTCCCTGTGATAATAACTGTATTCCTGGGTTTATCTATACCCCTGGACTCTCGCCTTGGGAAGAGATATAGCTGCTCAGACTATACTATAACATGGGTGTATACAAACTGCCATGGTCAGAGGTGGAAAAGCACCTATGCTCACAGTGGACCACCCGGCTCTGCCCCGTCACTGTGCTGTGGGTGGCGGAGGGTCCAGTCCATGGGGTGCCCTCAGTGGTGTCCACAGCAGAGCAGCTGCAGGGCCCACAGTGGAGCAGCCACGGGGCCCACAGCAGAGCAGCCACAGGGCCCACAGCAGAGCAGCCAAGGGGCACATTCCCCTGTCTGGGCACCCCCCGGTGACCCATTCGGCTCTGTCCCGTGGCCTCGTTGCTGGAGGCCCTTTCTTCTCCTCCTCCCTCCTCCTGATCACAGTATTACCACTCCCCACCCCTTGCAGCTGGTCACTGGACGAGCTTACAATGCTTGGTATAAGGGCTTGAAATCTCCCCAGCCTGTTCTCACTGTGTTATTCCATGGTATGACCTGAGTTTAAAGATTAGTTCTAGAATAGGGTTGGAGGATTTTCTCGGGTCTGCTGTACAGAGTATGTTGTTGTTTTTCAGACTCCCGGTCTGCTGTCCCTCATCCAATTTGTTGCTATGGGTTCACGCAAGGTCCACATGTGCAAGCTGTAAGGAGATCCTCTCGGTGCTCACATTAATAGTTTGGGGTGAGTCCTGGAGACCATGGATTCGTCCCATTGTTGCCAGGAACAGGTGGTGCTTGCTCAAGCCGCCGAGACTCAAGGTGCTCCCAGAGAGAGTTCAGGGTGGGAGCTGAGTCCCAGCAGCCCAGCTTGTGCTTCCTGCCTGATATTGAAGTGAGAAGAGCGTGGAGCCATGCGATCCACCTCCATCTGCATCTCCCTCCCATTGCGGTGCTGGAGCCCCTGTCCGCTGCTCTCAGCTGGATCCCTGGGAGCCGCCGTGGCTCACTGCTGCTCTCCACCGGTAGCTGCTCACCCAGCAGAGAAGCAGGGGGCCACCATCTCGAGGCAGGTGCAGAGCTAGGCGTGGTGGGCTGTGTACTAGTTGCATTGATTCTCTCCAGGCGCTGATTAGGAAGGTTGCCGCAGGGTGGGGACTCTGCCCCAGTGGCTGTTGTAACTTCTCATCCTCACACTGGGTTCGACAACTGCTCCCGACCGCCACTGCCTCTTTTCCTGGCTGCGCCCTCCCCTCTCCAGCCCTGGACCAGCTCTCGGAACTCCGCTCTCCCCTGGCCAAGTCGGGAGGCTTCCGTGAGCGTGGGTCTCCGAAGCTGAAGCTCTTTCCTTTCTGTCCTTCACATGTTGCTATATTCCTATATTCCTTTGTCTGAGTGGCATTCCTCCGGGAGGTTCTCTCTCTGCTGCCTACCCGGCCGCCATCTTGAAGTCCTCTCATATAATTTATTTAGTTGTTTCTTTCTAATGAATTGACCATTATGTGTCTAAAGTTCTGAAATAGCCAACAGAGCATAGAAAGATACCACTTTAGGCTCCTGCTTGAAACCAACAGCTTCAGAAAACTGCTGGCCTTGACTCAGGGCCACGGAGATGATGTTTAGTATTTAGTTATTGGGCCTTTGCACTGAGCTACATCTCCAGTCCTTTGCTTTTTATTATTTATTTATTTATTTATGGAGGGTCTCCATAATTTGGCCAGGCTAGGCTCACACTTGCAATCCTTCTGCCTCAGCTTTCCAGAGTGCTAGGATACTGGCAGGTGCCGCTGTACCTTACTGCTTTCTACTTTTTTTAATTAAAAATTATTTGCATTTAAACTGGTTCATCTCATTTATTCCACTCAACATTATGGCCTTGAGATGTATCCATTTACCCACAAATGCCTCAAATTTGTCCTCTATGGCAGAATTGTACTCCGTTGTATGTAGAGACTACATTTTCCTTATCCAGTCATCTATTGATGGGCGTACGGGCTGGCTCTTAGATTATTACTGCAAATCATGCTGTGATTAACACGGGTCACTGTGATGTGATGACACCATAGGGTTTCTCTTGTGTGAGAAACTCAAAGTGTAAATAAGGAGCAAAACAGAGGATAGGTGTTAAAAAGCAGGAAGAACTTTTTCAAAGAGGAAGAGGAGTAAGAGATGGGTAGAGGAGGGAAGGAAGGAAGGAAAGATTTAGAGAAAAAAATGAATTGAAGAAAAACTGGAAATAGAGCTTTTGCAAATGAGGAAGGGATGAAGGGTTGGAGACAGGGGAAGAGAAGGGGACAAAACAAAAGAGGTCTGATGTGTTATATGTATGTACAAATTCCCCATGCTGCATGTGATCATTATGCACTAATTTTTAAAAGGGGGAAAGATTACTTCCAAAGGTTATTCGAGAATATAGCCAGGTTCAAAAATGCTGCTATCAACCATGCTCTGTTAATAGCACTATCAGGTCAACCTCAGAGGGTCACCACCTCATTAGTGGCCCAGGAAAGTAAGGAGCTCTTACACTCTTAGCATATTAGAAATAAACCCAACCTACAAGTCCGTTTTCTCTGCCTTTCTCTAGGGTGTTTGTGCTTGCCAAGCAGCAGGTATCTCAGTGCACATGCCCTGCGTGGACAATGCCCCCAGCATCTGTAATGCAGTGATCATGGATGCGTGTATACAGGTCCCATGTTCAACATTTGTCATCACTATCACTGAAAATGATTTTTTAGCTCAGAAAAAAGAAATGACTAGAAAGCTTGACCCTGAAGATTTAACTTGCCTCTCTGCTTATTCTAGTTCACGATGTGATGTCAAAAGCTGCCCTGGTGGGGCTTCCTTTTCACACTGGGTCTGCTCAGGTTGATAGCCATAATGATGGGGAAGGGGATGCATTTTGATGATGGCTGAGATACAAGGATGGGAAGAACCGGGAGTGATAGTGTTGACAGGGAGATGAGGCTGGGAGAAAAATGTGTGAACGCGGATGCTATGTTCTGAGGCAGCTCCCTTCCAGAAACCTGTGATTCAGCACTCCGCAATGACAGCCGGATTTGCCCAAATAAGAGATTTTTGGGTCTCCTACACAGCACAGCTATCGGTTCACCCAACCCCTCCCATATATATTTTAAAACACATTGAAATCTAAAATGGACAGCAACTCTGCTTTTAATTTTTCATTACAGCTCTGGTGTACTGAGACTTTTCTGAAGGTATAATAACTGACATTGATTCCTCAGGTCCTCTAACTTTTATATAAAACTGAGCACATGACCATTGATTTACCCCTTCCTTTTATTTGTCTGACACCACTGTAAGTTACAGGGAGTGTATGACTCCAACACAGACACCCTACTCTCAAAGGAGAATCCTGTTTTTAAATTAGATTTTTAAAATACTCAGAGAAGAAGTTAAATGTAAAATATATAAATAAATCACCCCGATAAATGTCAGATTAATAGTTGGACCATGGTGCGTTTTTAAAACTTTCACTTTTGTTCAGTGTTAAGATTGTGTACAAATAGAGTATTGTTCAACTTCAGCTAAGTTGCTTTACACCCAAAATTGGTACAGTGGATGTCTTTTAAGACATAACAACAACTGTGCTGGGGTTATAGCTCAGTGGCACAAGCACTTGCCTGGCAAGCTTAAGGTCCTGAGTTTGATTCTTGGTATCAAAAAAAAAGAAATAACAACAACCAATAAAAATTTAAAACAAATCTGGACTGTGATTTCTGTCCCACCCAAAGAGACAAAAACAACTCCAACTTGTGATCTCAATTCCTTTAATAACCAAATCCACTACGAATAGATTTCAGATCGCTTGAGGTCATTCTTCCAGAGGTCTTTGAAGCTATTTATCTCCAAGGACTTTTTAAATATATGTATTTTTCAAGCTCTGCCTGCTTGAGGCCTAAGTTGCAGCTCTGTGCTCCATTTACATCGCAGTGAGTCAGAATTCTGCACACTTCTGTGTCCTCCTTCAGAATATTTTATGGTCCGCCCAACGTCACCCATTTGGAATCCGTAATATTTCACCTTTGGAATGTGGAATTCCTTTGGTTGGAGTGCTTTAAATTAATCCCCTCCTCAGTGCATTCTCAGTGTTCCGAAGAGGAATCTGGTCTAAAATCCATCACCAATGCACAACCAAGGTTCTCAGCAGTTTAAAATCATCTTACGGGACTTCACCTACCATTAAATCTTTAAGTGAACAAGAGGCCCAACTGCATGATTTTCAGGGAATTCTCATGACTTCCTGTCATTTTCTTCCCCCATGCGTGGAGAGGCTTTAATGCTGAGTTTTAGAATCTGGATGATTTGAATTCCTCACTTACAACTCTTGCTGGGCAATGCTCCACTTAGTAGGTTTCTCAGCAAACAGTAAGTACTCAATAATTGTCCCTGGGATTTATTATCTGGTCATTAATTTGCCTTCCACCTTACTGACAATGAAAAAAAATCTTGTTTGTAGAACAGCACGGGGGTGCCTCTCCAGATCTTACACTCAGAGGTGCTTCCCCCCAGCTCTGTCTCTAGTTCTAGAGAGCATGGATCTGCAAGGAGCCACCCTGCTGAGCTACACCCCCCTCCACCCTGCTGCCAGGCCCTCAGCCTGCCCCCCCATCTCCTTTTTTTCTGACAATGTACAGAATATCAATGGCATTTTCGGCTTAGAAAGTTCAAGGGTCAATCTTCAAGGTGCTTAAGGCAGGAGGAACTCCCCAGAGACTTGAAGCCAGACCCAGCGCTCAATAGCCAGCCTGGGGTCCTCGGCCTGCCTGGTGACAGTGAAGGCATCTCCAAGTAAACGGGAGGCACCCCGTGTGAAAGCACCAGTGTTCCTCATGCTAATTACACAAACCAATTATGCTAATTAACTGGCACAAATGTTTAAATGGCTGTGAATCAGAATGAAAGAGGTTATCACTTAGGTACCACACAATTATCCCAGTTAAAGAAATGGATTCTCAAACATGCTAATAAAACATTGCAGCAATCACTTTGGAAGCGGATAGATAGATCGAAGTTCTTTGGAAAGCTCTGCCCTCTGCTTTTATCCTCAAAAAAGTCAAGAGTGATTAGAAACAAACAAAGAAGAAGGAGAAAAACATTTTTAAAACCAAATTTTTAAAACTCCGCTACACTGACAGGATGTTGTATGCTTCTTTTCTCACTAGTTCAACTATCGTAATTAGAGAAATTCAGTCTCAGGGAAGGTCACCTTGACTATGGGAATGATGCAAGGCTTGAATGATATGCTAATTAGGACACATCTCTTTGAAAACTGTCAAAACAGCTGAGAAAAATATATATATATTTCTTTTTTTTTTTTTTTTTAAGTCAGGCTTGTGGTTAAAATAGTTCACACCAAGTGTTCCCTTTTTGTTTTGTTCCTGAAGAGAGTTGGTTGGTCAAGCTGATCCCTTGTTGTTGAAATTCAATCAAGGGCATTAAAGTGTAAACCAGTTGGAAAAACAAAGAGCTTTAGGGAAATTAGTTGCTTCAACAACAACAACAAGCACTCGGTAATCTTCTTAGAGAAATTAATGAAAGGAAAGCCCCCTTCAATTTGGGAGGAGAATGATCCCCAGCTCAAAGCACAGGCCTGGGAGGGCTGGAGAGAAGGTGTGAATGAAGGAGGCAGGATTAAATCAGATTTCAATGAGAACACAAAGAAATTGGGGGGATCTGAGAGCTGAGCGCACCCATTTTCAGATGGAAGAGTATTTTAGTGGGCCAATGACTCCTAATCCTTTATGCAAATCTCCTTAGATTGAAGTTTGCTTAAGTGTTTTACTTCTTTGCATACAATTAACATGTGACACTCTGTAATGCTAAACTACTTCAAAGAAACTCCCTTGTCTAGAAGTACCTAAAGTTATCAAGCATGCCTCATTTAATAATCTGCCAAAGCTTTCGGATACCATTCAAATGAAATCTCACTTTGTAGAGAGTCTTAAAAGCCTTGCAAGAGTTCAAAAAAATGAACAAATAAGAATACACTATCACCATCAGCACCCCATAAACAGTATACCTGCCTTGCTTGTTGGACTTGAATTATCTTCTTTCTGTTAGTGTTAGGTTGATAAGTACAGCACGCTTCCTATTTTTCTTCCAATTTGATCATGTCTTCTATTACTCCTCTTTCAGACAAAAAGAAATCACAATCCTGAACAATGAACAGTGTTTGGAGTTTTCAACTCTATTTGGAAATTACTACAAATTCACAAAAAGTAGCAAAAATTGGAAAAAGCACAAGACACACCTACTTACCTAGCGTCACCTACAGTTACCACTTTTTCCTGTTGTTTTGTCACTTATGCAGGTGATACATACACCCATGCTGTACACAAGTAATCTGCCTCTCTCCACTCTTTGATGGGAAGCTACAGACCCCTAGATACTTCTGTGGAGATTTCTTAAGAATAGGGCTATTGTTCCACAGTCATGATACAGCTACCAATTTCAGTAAGATTAACCTTGATAGAATGTATCTGATCTAATCTATTATTTGTGTTTTAATTTTATCCATTGGCCCAACTGTGTTCTTCAGAGCATTTTCCTACCCTCCTATTCGTAGTACATGATCCTTTCTAAAATCGGGTGCACATCCCTTTGTCATGCCTTATTTAGGTCTGAGCGAGCTTTCTGGTTTCTAAAGTTGGTTTGAAAATAATTATATTCAATGAATTACTTTAGTTCTTAAGGTAGACACTCCAAGTTCAAGGTCTGGCCAACTTTGTAAATGTCTGTGCAATTCCAGAATGAGGGATCCACCATGACAACAACCACACCAATAAACCTGTATTGATCACTCCACAGGCACTCTGCCAGTGACTTCCACGGATGACCCGCCAGGTCACCTGCTCCACCAGCTTCCTCTCCTCTCTCCTGCACAGCCTGCAGGGCTCCCAGAAATGCGCAGAGTGCCTTCTCTCAGCCCTGCTGAGAATCTCCAAGTCTAGAGCAAGTAAAGGCTCAGAACCGGGGCTGGGGGAAGGAGGAACCACACAGCACAGGCGGATTCTGAGCTCACTGACAAGTGCAGTGTGGCTGAGGGCACCAGCTTTGTGACTTGGGCTGCGAGGAGTGTGGGACACGGAGGGGGAGGCTCCCCCCCAGGTCTTCATTACCACTTTCAGGAGGTACCACCTTCACCCTACCACTCAAACAGCTATCAGAAGATACATGCACCTCAGGCTGCATTGCACGTGGGGGAGCTCACATACGTGATGTGTGTGTGTGTGTGTGTGCGCGCACATGCGGTACAACCTGTCCAGGCCAGGAATGAAAGTGTCAGACAGGTAGCAATGGGGGTGGCAGTTTTGTGTTTGTTAAGTTTTGCTTTATGATGCTGGGGATTGAACACAAGAGTCCTCTACTACTGAGTTATATCCCAGCCCTTTTTATTTTTATGTTGAGGTGGAATCTCATTAAGTTACCCAGACTGGCCTCAAACTTGTGACCCTCCTGCCTTAGCCTCCAGAGTAGCTGGGATTATGGGTGTATGCCCTCACATCCAGCAGTGGCTACGTCTTACAGGTAGAACTGCTATGATTGGCTGATGGATCTGATGTGAGGTGAGGCAGAAAGAGAGGAGGTGAGGCTAGCTCCAACATTTTAGGTCTGAGCAAGTGGGAAGACAGACCTGTCGTATACAGAAACAGGGAAATTTCCAGACAGTTCTGGTGAAAGATGAGAATCGCAGGAAGTCCATCTTCAAACATGATGGGCTCTTACCAGGCATCCAAGCAGCCATCGATGTGTGTGTCTTGTTCCCAGAAACTGATATTTGCAAGATAGTCTCACTCTCTTCAGCACATTTCTTACAGGGAAAGTGCTTGGTGTCTTGTAGCAAGACTGAGGTCCAGGAGGCATTGAGTCCATGACTGTACTTTGTGGCTCTCGGTGTTGTGGCTCACGTGCGAATTCCTACCTATTGACATGCAGAAAGAAATCCAGTTGTGGGGAAATTTGTCCATAGCAGTTAGCAAACAGCGCAAAATATTTCCTGTAACAAGTGTAGCGGATCCCTAAAGAGTGATACTGCCCCAGGGCGATCCTTCCTCCCCCAGAATGCAGCCAAGGGGCAGTTACCACCATCCTACCTCTCAGCTTCAGGCTCATATGATCCTCTGTAGCATCTTTGGCAGGGCATCATTTGCCCAAACTATTAACATGGACCCTGGAAATGTAAGTACAACTATTTTAAAACAGTGTCAACTAGGTACAGTGACAACACTTTTTATCCTAGCACTCTGGCAGGCTGAAGCAGGAGGATCACAAGTTTAAATCCAGCCAGGGTAACTTGCCAAGATCCTGTCTTAGGAAAAAAAAAACACGTGGGGCTGGGGGCTGGGGCTGTAGTTAGTGTAAAGGTGGGTTCACCCTCCAGTATGAGAGGAAGGAAGTGAAGAAGCTATGGTGTGTTCCTAATAAGTATTCATCAGTATTATGGATCTTGTCAGGATGCCCCCAGCTCCCTGCCCACACACAACCGTGGCAGTACGATTGGCTGGGGCGGCACCATTGCCCTGCCCTCCACAGCCTGAGGCCCCAGGAAGCGTCATCTCTGAATGCCAGCAAGATAACTGAAGCGGGGTGGTCCTGTCCATGGGCGACCCTCCCAACCCAACCTTTCCCTTGCTGCGAGCCTCTGTACAACAGCCCAAGAATGGATATTGCCCCCGAAACCTGGAAGTACCTGGTAGCAGCTGGTGGTATTTCTGAAGTTGTAAAGAAGGGAAACTAATTTCCCCAGTTCCAGAAAGTGGCTTGAGGCCACCTAAGTGCCCCCTCCAGACAGGCAGCTGGAGCAGGCTGGGGAGAGAGCCGCGCGGCATGGGTTTCCCGGGACCAGATGGGCAGCGTGGCTCGCTCTGTGGCTGCGCCCGCCCTGCTTGTCATCCCCAATCATACTTGCTCTAATCCGTGTTTTAATTTACTCTGCTGGTGCAACCCCCGCGCTGCCAGGGCGGTCCTTGGGGCCCCCTCATTCCTGCTGCTGATGACAAGGCGTATGCAAAAGGCACAATTATTCACCCACCAAGGTGACAGAGAAGGCCTCTGCCTGGGAATAGGTTTCCAGCTTCCAGCATTTCCGTGTCAGTTTGCAAACAATTCTTTGGAGACGTTTTCTTTTTTTTTCTTTAAAGCATTTTGATCGTTGAAAGTGAAGGGATGAGACTTCAAGTGGTGGACGGCTGGTCAGTCATTGATCCTGCAGGTCCTGTTTTAAGAGGGATGGCCGCACACACTCCACCTATCAGCTGGATTATTGGATTGTTTTTAATCAAATAAGATGCTCTTCTCCCTTCTCCTTTCTGCCCTCCTCCTACACCCTCAGCCCCCGCCTGTTTGGCCTCAAACAAAGGGAAATATGTCAAGCCCAGCCTATTAATTCATACAGATTTGGCATTGTGTATGTTCTCATGCAGACTACATTCCAAAGCACCAAAATAAAACAGCTCGAGTGTAGCTTTCAGCTCCTGAGTCCATGATGTATTTCATTTGCCACGGTCCGAGCCATGGTAACAATGCCTTTCATTTTCTTATGGCCTAAGATGATTTTCTTTCTGTGAGGACCATTTTGCAAGAGAGAGAGATAGAGAGGGAGAGAAGGAGAGAGAGAAGAGAGGAGAAGAAAAAAACCAACCACTTCTCACTGCTTTTCAGGGTATCATTTGCAATTTAAAGCTAACCTGGGGAGCGAAGGGACAATAGAGCTGCCCATAAAACGTCCCGCCAGCCCGGGCCACATGCGAGTGAGGGTGATGTCGAGCTATTTACTTCTTTGTCCCTCCATAATATCTACTTAATGCAGCTCAATAGTAGCGGATTGTTACCAGCATTAAGGGTTCTATTAAGTTCTTCCCAAGGCCCTGCTATTCTTCTTCAGTTGTTGAGAGCCCAGAGCTTTAGGCTGAGTCTGGGCTCGTACTTTATGAAAGATAACCTAGAAAAATGGGTCTTTTCCAACCTAAAGAAGATCCCACTTGATTTGAGACTTGGATTGCAGCACTCAACTTCAAAATGTCTGCCTGCCTCCGGGAGAGCTGTTTCCAAAACTCACCATGCCCCATAGCTCTGCACTTGTTACTGCCTTCTTCAAGTTTATCAAAGATGCAGGGCTTGATAGATCTCTATTCACTTCTCTCGTGAAGTACAACCTTCTTTACCCCCCAAATCATCTCTGAAAGTATTTTTACGATATTCACACTATTTTCAGTTCTGCTTTAGTGAGAAGAAATGATCCATTTTGTTCTTCTGGTTTAGTCTTCATTGTTTAGATGTCATCAGAAGAGTGCAGACCTAATCCTACCTCTTTAGATAGTTAATGAACCATTTCATAAGTTTGATTTTACAGTTCTCTGTTTTATATTTTGAAGCCAATCATATAAGTTTGTTTTCAGATAAGAAATTATCCCATGAGCCATGGGCCAATAGACAAAATACATTCTACCTGCAGAAACCTTGCCTGCTCGGGACTCAGGATCACCCTTGCCCAGTCATGTGGTAAGCCCCAGGGGTATCTTTAAGTCTCTGTTTAACACTGCAAGCTGACTTCATAGGATTGTGCTAAGCCAAATAGAGCCAGGTGGCTGGAGTTATGTTTTCAGGGCCTGGCACACTGGGATATTCACCCATGCTCCCATGGTGTGATCATCTGTAATGCGTTCTAGAGAGCCATGAAGGAATCAAGCCTTTTTTTCCTTCCTTGAATTCCAACTCCTTCTCAGGCTATCCCTGCCCCAGAGCAGCCCTGGACTAGACAGTGTGACCTCTCCAGGCTGGCTGCTCTCTTCTCTCTGCTGTTAACTCAGAACCAGTAAAAACAGGCAGGCAAGAAGGCTTTGGGAGGGCATGCTGGGAGGGGAAGGGGCCACATCAGAATTTCACACAGTTGGCTTGAAGAGGCAAGCACTAAGCTGCCTTTTCAACCATGGTAAACCCCGTCCATCTGGCCACCCTAAAACTCTGTTAGCTTGTTCTCCTTGCCCAGGGCTGATTGGACCTCCTGAAGCAGAAGTAACAACATCAATGGTGTAAACCCCAGCCACTTGAGGGTATTACATTTCATTTCATGCTTGACTTAATCAAAACTGGGGAAATGAAATGTACACCTTTTTGATGTTCTTTTCCCTGCTGTTTAAAGAGAAGAATCTTAACCCATTTGATCTTCACATGCACCCAGTAAATGACCAAATATGCCAAGCTGTCAAAAGCAGAAGGCAGCCAGTTGCCAGGGGGTGGTGGGCCACTGGGAAAGCACTTAATGCAGGCCAACTTAAGGTTGGAGTCCAGGGACTTGGTCACAAACTCCATGTTTTCCCCTGTGAAGCTGCAGTTAGGAACTTTTTAAAGGTAAAAGTAAGTGGGCAAATAGACATGTCGCACTTCTGAGAGAAAGGAAAGGCTGGCCACAACTAGAAGGCACTCTTTCCTAGGAGCCCTTCAACATTGCTGTCACGTGTTACTTCCTCATTTTAACTTTTCTTTTTAGATTTTTCTCTATACTCAGGATTGAACCGAGGTCCTTGGCACTAGGTTATATCCCCAGGCCACTTTTTATTTTTCTTTGGAGACAAGGTCCCACTAATCACGAGGTCACCCAGGCTGGGCTTGAACTTGTGATCCTCCTTCTTCAGCTCCGGGTTGCTGGGGTTACAGGACCAGCTTTTCACCTCTGCCTTGAAGCTTCCTTGTAGTTTCCCCAGTACCAGTGTAGAGAGAGGGCTCAGAGTCACTCTATATGCCCTTAGAGCAGCTACTAAAGCCCTCCAGAATCCCCAGTTAATGCAGTTGGGCAGTGAGGATGATTATAGTTGCTGTGAGGTTTGAGGGACATAATGTACACAAAACGCATAGCGTAAAGCCCAGCATGTAAGTCTTCAATAAATGCAATGCTTGCTATTTATTTTTCATTCTTTAATTTGGTTAGGTCTCCCTCCAAAATTTATATGTAGAAGCCCTAACTCCTACTATGATTGTATTTTGAGATAGGGCCTTTAAGGAGGACATGAAGGCTCCAAGAGGTCATCGGATGGGATCCTTAGCTTGTAGGACTGGTGTCCTTTTGAGGTCAAGAAGATAGGGGGAGAGATGAACCTTAAAAAGGCCAGGTGAAGGCATGTGGAGTAGGCCCCAGTCTTCAACCCAAGAGGATCCTCACCAAAGAAATGTCCAGTTAGTACCTCACTCTTGGATTTCCCAGCCTCCAGAATTATCAGAAATAAACTTCTGTTATTTAATACTTAATCCATAGTATTTTCTTATGACAACCCACTGACTAATGTACCAACCTATTTATTACAGTGTCCTGTTGTTTATTATGCATCAAGCTCCTCAAGGAGATTGTAACTCTCTAGTTAGAACTCGTGGGTTACCTGGCTTTGTATATACCACGGCTTATCACAGTGCCTGGTACCCAGGGGTGTTCAATAAGTGCTTATGAAACACATAAGTGGGTGGACAGGGCTGTGTGTTTTAAAAGAACCTCAAGCCTTTGTTTGTCCCAGTTTGGTCACATTTATACTCAGTGACCTGAAGCCAGTCACTTATCCACTCTGTGCCTCAGTCTGTCCATGTGTAGCACATCTGGCTGGACTAGCTGATTCCCAGGGCCTCAAAGACTATCAGATTCTGTCTTGAATCAAAGCCTGAGCTGCGGGGACAGGGTGAGATTAGAATGCAGCCACTCTCTTCCTCCTAACCCCTGGCAGCAGGACCATGTTTAAATAAGACACTAAACTAGAAAAGAGATGCCAAGATGTGTTCACTGCACAGCTAGAGCTGGAAGTTAGAAGAGTGTCTGTAAGGTCTCACCCTGGAGGCCTTGGAGCCCCAGTTGCTGCTCACCCTATAGGAGTAGAGGGGGTTGCTAGGCTGCTTGTCAAAGGCTCAAGGGATATATAGGATTGTGAGCTTGGCAGCCTTGCAATTCTAAACTCAGAGCTACTGCAAGAGATACAAGTACCTTTCTATTTGGGCAGTTGTCAACAGCCTTGTGCATGAAAACACCAGGAAGAGGTGCTTGCTAAAAATCCCCAGGCTTCAGCCCTAAGCCCTGTGGTCTGAGGGAAAGCTTCCTGTGTATGCTTCAATTGGACTTGCCAGCCACTAACGCATTAGTGACCTTGGATAAGTCATATTGACTCTCTGAACCACAATGTTTTCATTTTTGAAGGAAGATTAATAAACACTCCTCTCTTTTAGAAAGTCCAAGTGTTCCTTTTGCTTCTCTGTAAGAGCACATCCTTTGGTTCTGAGCCAAAAGTTGAACTAAGCTGTTCCAGGCAGGCAATAAACAAGTTGGTCTGAAGATAAAATAGGAAACAACCTGAATATACAGTGATACATTCATGGCACAGAACCCAATGCACCTCTCAAAATGTAAGAGGTAACTGTAAAGACTGACACAGAAAGATGTATGTGAGTAATGCAAAGTTAGGTCCAAACAAAAAGTCGCAAGCCATATGCTGTTTTGTATTGTGTGTGCATATGTATTGTACACGTGTGTCTCTTAGCATATTTGAGCTCTGGGAAATGGACTGAGCTCTAATTTGGATTTACTAGCTTAACAAAATGGGCAAGGGCAAGTTACTTCACTGTTGCCTCTGTTTTCTTATCTGTAGGATAAGGATGATACCAATACTTCCTAGACACATGCAATTGTTATAAAGATTAAATAAGTCCATAGAGTGTAAGATTCTTAGCATAGACTCATACTAGACAGTAAAACATGAAGCATTATTCATTCCATAGAAGTATTATTCCATTAGAAATGATACAGAATTTCAAAAAATAACAAGATAATATGAATTTGACAATGGTTGTATATTACAAAAGAAACATCAACCTTGTAAATAAAATCACATGACAAAAGAAGAAGTACTGTTTCAAAGTCACATGTAGTAGGTGCCCAAAGGATAACCACCGTCTCCTCTAATTTCTGTATTACATAATTACAAAACAATTATGCAATTGTTATGTAATTTCAAAACAAACATGAGACTTTTTAAGGAAGAACGACACAAACATCAGGCAAGGTTTATGTCCGCCTAGCAAGGGAAGAGGTCCAAATCTATTGGCTAAGTGGGAAGGCAAGCTATCAAATGCTACACCTGACATGAGCTCCCACTGCCAATGAGAATGAAAAGTTGGTGTGTATAATGAGATTCTGCCAGGGGCGAACTCTAGCCAGCACTAGTCTTAGAGGACTGGTTCTAGGTGAAACAAGGGAGACTTGAAATTGCACAGCTCTGAGATTCAGTCCTTCCTAAAGTCTGCAACCTACCCGCCTCATCTACTTCACTACAACCACAGGCCAGGGATTCCTTCTATCTACTCTTCCTTATTGTGCTCTTCATTTCTGTATTGTTTTAGTTATTTGGATAATTAACATGAATTTCATTAACAAAGAGGAACAACAATAAAGATATAATGCAATAAGAACAATAATAGTTGCTATGATTATTAACCCTTTGGTGGTTTCTAGCTGGTGGTTCTCCAGGTACCAACGAAATAGCACATAGCCAGTTCTTCTTGAACCCTCGCTTGTGTGCCAAGCCTTGTGCTATCATAAGGATCATAAGGATTAACTAAGCTAATCCTCCTCCCAGGTCTTTCCCGCAGGATCTGTTATTATTCTGTCTTTAGCAGGAAGTTCAACAGGCTCAAGAGACTTGTGTAGAGCTGCACAGCAAGTAAAAGCAAAGGTAGGATTTGTGCTCAGAGTCAGGCTCCTGAGTCTACACTCCCAACAGATGCTCCAGAGGACTTCGATCGGGCTACATTTGCTCTTATAATCATACCATCTATCCTGCTTTTGGTCTCTGGTACTTTTCTGCAAGAGCTCTGGCCTGATGAGTCAAAGGACAGGAACATCCCACCCAGACCAGATTATCCCGGTCCTATCCACCTCTGAGCCGCACCGAAGTTTTTTTCCCTCTTTTGTTATAGGGTCTCATTTCTGACTTGATGAAAACATTTGTAATAGATAATCAAATACTGATATGTTGCCAAGGACAATGCTGTATTTGTTAAATATAAATGAACATGAACACGGGCCCTAGGTGGCAGAAAGGCAAAGGATTTTGACGTCTTTTCAGTGGCCCAGGCTGAGCCCCAGGGAAGAAAGCGGGGAGCCCCTAAAGGGTCTCGTCTAGGACGGTGATCGACGGACAGCTCTTGTGTGACAAGATACATAGTTTCTTTTCAGCAACAGGCAGATTATCGGTTACTATAGTTTCCCTAATGCTCAAATACAGCCCAGGCCTAAGCTGAACAGAATAGGTTAAAAGTGCCGAAGTTTGGCCCGGGAAACCACATGTTGAGAATCAGACACCAAACAAAGCAAAAAGCACATCTCTCTGGTCTTTGATGTCTTTTCTGAGGGATGTAGAGTGAGAAAAATACAACCGGTGCTCAGGCCAGGGGCTCGATGGGCCCCTGTGACAATGGCCAGCCGAGCGGGAGCTGAACACAATGCGGAGACAATGTCCCCAATCCAGGCGTCGCTGGCCACGGCGCTCACAAACACCCCGCTGGAGACATTTCAGCCCTTGATTTCTTAGAAAGTTTGTGCTGTCCTTCCCAGCACAACCCAGGAGCCCACCTCCCAACCCAGCCCTTCTGTCAGAGCCTCCTGAGACAGGGACTCTCTCGCTAAATTACCCTCCCTATTCCTGGGCTGCCTAGACATAGCCACCTTTAGCACCCTTTTCTGCCTGCTTTAAATTTCCCTTGATCTGCATAAACATCTTTTCTCCACCCCTGAGAAGAGATAAGCTTTCTCCCTTCCAATGATTCATCTCTGTTCTAAACTATTGCTTAGCGTATCCCTCGGAGGTGACAGTGTGAAGTTTTTCATAAAGGGGATTAAATTAACCACTATTTATGCCTGCAATGTGGGTTTTCCCTCTTCTGCTGAGATCTGTTAATTTCATTTTGCTTTTTATTTAAATTTAGGGAGCAAGATAAATATGCCTTCGCATGCAGAGATCTCTATCCATCACCAGCCAGCTGCATTTGGGAAAGTAAGCGTGTAAGAGATTATGGAGAGAGCGAGAGGGAAAGCAAGCCAGAGTCAAGCTCATGGAGTTCTGAATGTTTTTTGGTGGTTGTTGCAGTATTGTGCTTCTCGTTGTCATTAGTTCTTTATAATGTTTCATGAAAAATATCTAATTGTAACAACTGTATTCCTCGAGAGAACATATTCCCTGAATTGAAGCTCTCACAATGACCACAGGATAACTGTCCTTGAATTTGAGCCTTTTGTGAGCTGTCAATAGGCTTACAATGTGCTGAATTAGCAGGCATATTAATGGGCAGATGCAGTTGCAGCCATTCTTCGGCCCCAAATCTTCTTATGCAAATACCCCATGAATTCAGTTCAAAGCGCAGCCTTCAAAATGAGCTGAGCCCCCTCTCAGAAGGGACCCCGGGAGAAAGTGACATGAGAAAAGTTTAGACACTTGTTTTTATAACTGAACATGATCTTGTTATCATAATCTGATACTGGTCACTTGCTTGGCCGGCTTGTAGGATTTTAAACCCTTAACAGAGAGAGATAATCTCCGCCTTTGTAGGAGTGTGGACACAATCCCGGCGCGCAGGAAAGCCGGCAGTGAGAAGCGCAGCCCGAGCTTCTCAAACAAAACTTTTCAGGATAAAAGCTTTTATCCCATGATAATCACCGGGCAGATTTCAGTGGTGTTGGTAAGGTTGGCCAAGGGCAGGGAAGGCAAGTTTTAAAAAAGTGAAAGTAATTGATTCTCAACACGACCCCCCAATCAGTCAGAGTCAGCTCCTGGGGTCCCCATAACAGCAGCTGGAGCATATTCAGAGATCACCTCCAAAAACTGAGTCCTGAAAAGTTCTACCTTGTCCCCTAGCAAAATGATATAGAGCAAGGATGGTTAACAGTTTTGAGGTACCAAAATGTGCCAAGCAGTGTACTCAGTTCTTAACCTTTACACCAATTGACGTATTTAATTTTCACAAACATACCTAGAAGTAGCTACTATTATTGGTTCCATTTTATGGATGAGCAAAGTGAGGAAAAGGGGATTAAGTAATCTACACAGGCACTACATAATTAGGAAACCCTCTAAGGAGAAATCTACAAGAGGCAGATTAGCTAATTCCAGCGGGAAACAGAAATTCCTCCAAGAGACTTTTCTTCCCAGAAAAATCTGCTCTCCTTGCACTTTTACCCAAACTGCACTGAGGATATGTGACCAGTTGGTCCCTATTAGGTGTTCTTTCTCTCTTGATACAGTTAAATCATAAGTGTATGTTTAAACACATATTCCAGAGGTAAGTGTAGATTTAATAGTAGTGTTCTTCTGTATATACAGCATTGTGGTAACATATATAGCTGAATCTCTCAGCTGTGTTTCAGTTCAATACATGGAGACATTATGTTACATTACAAATTGAAAATCAGTTATATTGCTTAACAAGAAGTGACAGATTGTGTGGTATTGTTATTAACAGTAACAACAGGCATTATCTGAACTATTTATTCATTTATTTACTGAGTGTCAACTTGTTCATTTCTCCTTCCCATGCTGGGAAGAAGGTTAGCTTAGAATTTCCATTCACAGCCCAGAGTACCAATGCTGATATTTGAACCAAGAATGCAGAATCAACCACTGGTCCTCTGCCACTCTGCTACATGCCAAGCAAGAGGTCCCAGCCACTCTGAGATATGGGGTAGCCACTTTGTCCCTTGATCTGCCCAGAAACTACCGCTCCAGCCAAAATGGGCTAATATACCTGCTCTCACCAAAAGCCAATATTAGCCCTGTTTCTTTCTTTCATTGTCATTCCTCAGTTCTCTCTGTGTTTGGTTAATTCCATTATTGTCTTGAGTTTCCCAGTGTGTGTGTGGGGGGGGGTGTACATTTGTGACAGGGACCTGGGGGATGGTGATAGGACAAGAGACAAAGAATTTGCCTAATGTCTTAGATTTGGGGTATCCCCTCCAACAGCCCCTCAGAAAGACACATGTCCCTTCAATGACTTATGACTCTGAGGGGTTCAGAAAGAATCAAATAACAAAGGGTAAAATGTGTCTATGGTCACCAAAAAGTATAATGAAAATACCATTTGCTAAGTATATTAGCCAACACTAATTGCAGATGACTCACCATGCCCCAAGCATTACACAAAGTGCTTTATATGCACTGCCCCATAGCCAGAGATAAGATAATGCAAAAGAAAAAACACTGTAAATGTGGAATAGAATGAAGCAATTGTGGAAGACATGGGACAGTAGCAAGGGAAGATGAATGAGGAGTGCTGTGTTAATCTGCTCAGGCTGACATAAGAGAATAGCACAGACCACATGGCCAAACAAGAGAGTTTTGTTTAGTTCTTGAGGCTGGAAGACCAAGATCAAGGTGCCACCAGGATTGGTTTCTGCTGAGATCTCTGTTTCTGGCTCGTGGATGCCCACTTTTCACTGTGTCCTCACATAACCTTGCCTATATTTGGAAAGAGAGAGAGAGATAGAGACAGAGACAGAAATAGACACAGAGAGACAGACACAGCGACAGAGATACAGGGAGAGATGGTTGGGTTCCCGTGTCTTTTTCTCTTGTTACAAGGACACCAATCAGATTAGGGCTCCTGCCTTATGACCTCATTGAAACCTAATAATTTCCTTAAAATCTCTGTCTTCAAATACGGTCACACTGGGGATTAGAGCTTCAACATATACATATGGGATGGTGGCGGATACTTAGTTTAGAAAGATAGTTACTAGCAAAAGTTTAATGAAACAAATATTCTTTAAAACAATTTCTGGAAAGGGAAACAATTCAGAAAATTCTCAGTATAAAAAATGAGCTCTCCAGTCAGGAAAAGACATCAGAGAACCCTACAGGCATATTGCTGGATGCAAACAGCCAGCCCGAAAGCTATGTATTGTATGATTCCAATGATATGGCATTCTTGAAAAGACAGAACTATGAAGGCAGTACAAATATTAGTGGTTTCCATGGCTTGGGAAGATAAAGATGGATAGGAGGAACACAGAAGATATTTAGGCAATGAAAATGATTTATGATACTAGTAGGATGGATACATGTCATTAAACATTAACCCAAACCCCTCAGAAGTGATCCCTCCCAGTGAGATCCATTAATTTATACAACTAATATAACTAATAATTATAATAAAAAAGAGTGATCCCTAACACAGTGCTGTGGTTTATATCTAGATGTCCACCCAAAGCCTCATGCACTCAAAGATAGGGCTTGGAAGGTTGCTGGATTAGAGCAGTATTATAGCTGATTTGCTGCTGGGTAGTGTGGCTTGGTCGGAAGATAGATGTCACTGGCGCATGACCTGGAAGGGAATTTCTTCCTCCTTGGCTCCTCCCTTTACTTTCTCTGCTTCCCAGATGCCATGCAGCTTTCCTCTGCCATGCCCCTGTGCGATGCCCCTCTCCTGCTTTGGAGCCAGCCAACTACAGATGGAAGCAGCAGGCAAAATAAACATCTCCAACTTTAAGTTGTGAGTGTGGGTATTGTGTCCCAGTGATGAGAAACTGAGTAAGACACAGACATTTAGGGTGATCATATTGAACTAATACAGAGCCATCAGTTGACACCTTTACCACTCTGTGGATGACATTGATACTGGGGGAGGTTATACATATACAGAAGGACAGGTCATATAGGAAATTTCTATATTTTCCTTTCCTTTTTGCCATAAACCTAAAATTGCTTTTATAAAAGGGCCCTCAAAATTACAATGTGTTCCTCCTTGGTCCTCCTGTACGTACTACTGGAGCTCATTTTGGACCATGGGTTGTGGAAATGGCAACTCTAGATGATTCTGGAGATACCCATACACTGTGTCTTGAGTTTAACTATAATAGTGACACCTTTTGTGCTCTCGTTGATACCATCATCCAACAACTCTTTTTCCTCTGCCACATAAGTTAGGATATGCCAAAAAGCTAAGTAGTGATCAAAATAATCTTAACCAGAAAAGTCATGTGGGCCCACAAACATAATGAAAAGCTCTATTAACCATTTCACATAGGGTTAAAATTATAAAGAAAAAATAAGACTCTGGTTCTTCCTTTACTGTGTCAGTCAACTCTCCATTGCTGGCATAAAATAGCTGACATATGCAACTTAGTGGAAAAAAAGGTTTATTTTTACTAACAGTTCAGCTGTCTCCAAGGCAAAGGTACTATGTGGAAAGGAATGATGAGGAGAGCTTCTCAACCCATGGAAGTTGGGGAACAGAGAGGCCAAGGAAGAGAGATAGAGAAAGAGGACGGGTCTGGGGACAAGAAAACACTCTTCCAGGTCACGTCCCTAGTGACCCAGCCCTGCCTCCCTCAGTCTGGCCCCGCCTCCTAGAGGCATGTGTAGTTAAGGAGTCATCAGTGGATGCTGAGATTAGCACTCCCCAAAATCCAATTACCTTCCAAAAGGCCCTCTGAACACATGAGTTTTTGGGGACCATTTTTCATCCAAACCATAACTACTTTTCTAGAAATCAAAATCATGTTTATTTAGTATTTAAACAGACCGTTAAAACCTATAAATTAATTAAACTTTCACCCTTGCTCAATGTCTTTACAGTAGCAAACAAATCGACAAAGGTCTCTTCTATAGGGAGCTTTGATTTCAGGGAGGGAAAAAGGGTCAGCCCATTGCTCCTACAGAGCCTGGCTCCATATCTGGTAAGAATTCTGGAAACAACTGGTACACCCATAGTGCCATCTAAAAAGAAGAAATCGATGCATGCATGTCTAAAGGAAGGCTGTGTTCTTTCTTCCATCCTGATTTGGCCACATTTAATTACTTCTCACGTGCAAATCCAAAGATT
Organism: Dinomys branickii; assembly: GCA_004027595.1. Classification (NCBI taxonomy): domain Eukaryota; kingdom Metazoa; phylum Chordata; class Mammalia; order Rodentia; family Dinomyidae; genus Dinomys; species Dinomys branickii. The sequence continues at coordinate 70,937 of PVLD010006146.1, read as the reverse complement.
CTTTAATTTGAACACATTGGAATGTTCTTCCAAAGAAAGAGAATTCATTTGGTTGGGTTGATCCCATTGTTATTGTTCTTGACCTTGGATATAGGAAGGACATTACAGGATGACTATGGTTTAGCTCACAGCTCTCTACAAGTACATGCTGTGCTTTAGAGGGGTCTCAACTTTCCCCAGAGTTTTTCCTGGAGGGTAATTGGAAACTGTGGTTAACGTAGCATGGCTTTTCAAATTGAGTTGAAAAGTTCATCAAAATGTCATTAATCTGCTTTACATAGCCATTCATGATTAAGTCAAACTTGTGTCTGACCAATTATTTATGAAGTTGGGCTCTAGAGGGGGCTGTTTTGGCACTTGTAGCCCACCATTAAGTTGGAAAAGGAAATGAGGGCTTCACATTCAGGGGCGCTGGAGATCTATTCAAATGCAGCCACTTCTCACTCTTTGCAAATGGAGACTGGTTCACACAGGTAATTTCTAACCCATCTCCAATTCTGGATTGCCAAATTCAGGGGGATATTTGTTGTGTGTAATATATGATGGAAGGTAACAAAAAGAAAAGGTAGTCATTTCTTGTAGTCAAGGTAATGATTTAGAAGAAACTCTTGCATACTTAAAGTTAGTGGCAAACTACATTTATTTTGTTTGGCTCTCCATGGGCAGTATGAACCCAGTGAAGACACGGGATTGTTTCCTGAACTTTGCTCTGAGATGGGCTTGATGAATGAGTGAATCTAGAACTTTGCTCATGGCCATACTAATAGCAATGAGTATAACAGTGATCATGACAACTACCATGTGTTTCTGTAGCCCAGTGTTACGGTTTGGATCCAAAATGTCCCCAAAGCTTGAGAAATGGGACTTTTGAAAACTGATTAGATCATGAGGACTCTAACCTCATCAATATATTAATCCATTGATGAGTTTCCAGTTTAATGTGCCATAAGGAGATGTGACAGTTGATTGAGTGTGTCAACTTGAGTAAGTAACACCCAGCTCAATAAGCTCGACATAGTTCTGGGTATGGAAGACTCACCCTAGGGAGGCTTATGGACAGAATGCTATAAAAGGGAAACAAAGAAGGAAGGATTTCTTCTGTCTTTTTCGAGGGAGCTTCAGTCTTCATTTTCACCTTGGACATTGACTCCTGACTTCCAGCGCAAACTTTTCAGCTTCTAGTGAGGACCCTTTCAGCCTTCTAGTGCAGACTCTTCAGCCTTCTGGCTCAGACCATGAGCTTTCTATCCAAGACCTTTCAGCCTCCTGATATGGATTCACATGGGACACTACACAGAGCCCCAGGTCTTCGACTGGAACCTTTGGATCCAGAGTGCTCAGACAGACTTTTGCTCTCTTCCACACTGACTCTGTGGGCAGCCACTGTAAGTCTACCTTGTAAATTTTTATATATTTGTGTATCTTGTATTATATATGTTTCTCTAATAAGCACTGACTGATACAGAGGCCTGGCTGCAGGAAGTAGGTTACTACAGGTATAACCTGGAAGAGTATATTCCATTCCACTTCCTTTGGCTGGCTGTCTTTGCTTCCTGGCTGCCATGAGATAAGCAGCTTTCCTCTACCACACCCCTCTGCAATGATATTTCTGCCTTGGAGCCAGACAGTAGCGAATTGAACCCACTGAAACTGTAAGCCAAAACAAACTTCTCTTTTAAATTGTATTTTGTCCCAGAAACAGAAACCTGGGACCCAGCCGGGCACCCCATCCAGGCAATATCTCAATGACAACAAAATTACCACTCTCCTCTGATAAAGAGATGGAAGCTCCAAGAGGTTAGTTTACTTCTTCTGGGTCTCAGAATTAACATTTGAACTTAAGTCTGGCAAAGCAGAGGTGTCCCAGAACCTAATTGTCATGAGTAAGTTTGTGCTCCCTCTTCTAATCTTTTTCGATCAGACATAGGGACATTTCTCACCTTAATTGTCAGGAGGACCACCCGAGGGTCCTTGATCTGGATGATGTAATTAATGACTTGGCTACTGAGTCACAAAAACAGTGTTGACTTAAGAGGATACATAATTCTGCCAGGATCTACAAGAATCACAGTCAGTGAAGACTGAACTCTAGGGGAACCTGAGTGGGTATGAGCAGGCATGAGCAGAGGTCCTCTGGAGACCACTCAGGTCTAGCTGAGTCTCTCACTACCTGCACAGCCCTGGGGTTTCTAAAAAGGAAGGAAACTATTGTGCTTAAGAGCAGATACCTCTCTAGACCTGGCCTTCTGCTCTCCTGTTATTTCCCCAATTTTTTTTTTATGTTGGCAAAAAACATGGCAGGTGGGGAACTTAGAATTCCTGCCAACAAGCTCAACATAAGTCATTGGGCAGTATGTATGTGGGTCAAGTTTTGAGAGAGAGAGAGAAAGAGAGAGAGAGAGGCAGAAACCTGTGTTTCAGAAGCTGAACTGGTTCCTGAGCGGGCTCTGGGCAAGCTGCTCCCAATACCTCAGGGCTTAGCCAGACCATTTCATGAGTTTTGGGTCACCCAAAGACATCTTTATTGTTGTCTGACTCCACAGGGTGGTTTCTAAGGGTCAAATTTCTTACATATTTCTGGTGTATTCAGCAGGAAAAGGAGAGACATTTAGGCACACAGACTCCTGGGCTTCTGTCTGCTTATATGTTTTCATAGTTCAAGTCTTTCTTTTCCTCTTTCTCTACTTTTTCCTTCTCCCTCCACCCTCTTGCCTTCTTGTTGTTTGTTAGTTTAAGAATGTTGCCATGTTTCATACTGTGCAGGGAAACATGTCATCCAAATGCATCTCATGAGGCAGAGCTCCTTCTCATAATCAGATATCACCTTCACGGAGCTGTTCTATCTTCTCATAGCCCTGTTTGGCTTTAGTTGTGAGAGACAAAAGGCCCAGTCTGAACTACCTTAGACAAATCCTGGGTGACACTAACTTCAGGCTGAAGCCATTGCCAGGCCATATGAACAGGGAATGGTCTCCTCTTATCTCCTCTTTATTACTTTCTCTTCAACTGTGTTATGGTTGATACATTGTGTCAACTTGGGGAGTCTAGAGGTTTGGCTGAGGGATTCAGCAGGAAGCCAGAGTGCTTACTTTGTATACATGCTGAGCCTGTGGAAGAGGAAGGCATGGAGATTGTGTGAGAGCTGCACTCCCTCTGGGTGGGGGTAGGCTGTTTACAAGGTAAGGGAGAAAAGGAGGCTGCTTGCCACCATTCCTCCCTTTTGCTGGTTGCTTTTGCTGTGCTCTGCTGCCCTGAACGGTTTTCCCTCTGCCATGTGCCACTCTGCCTCAGAACCAGCCAAGTATGAACTGAAACCTCCACAAACTGTAAGCTAAATAAACCTTTCTTTTCCTTCCTTCATTTTGGGCGTTGGGTATTTTGTCTCAGCAACGAGAAAAAAGTAACCAAGACAAGCTGGACAACCCATTCACTAGTATAGTGGTTCCCAGCGGCTCTGGCTTACATATCCCGGAATCCACAGTTGTCTCTCTCCTAAGAATGGAGGCTCATTGGCTCCAACCGGGTCATATACCCATTTCTGAATCAAACTCTTGTGTTCACTGTAAGGCTGGCTTCACTCTCGGTCACATCCCGTCCCTGGTGTCTAGCACATGACAGTGGGGGTTGGCTCCTTCCAAACCACATGGACTAAAACATGGACCTACAGGGATCCTGAAAAGACAAGTTGTTATTTTCATAAGAAGGAAAACATTACACAAGATTACTACTGCTTCTGCCAAAGATGCAGCCTCTTAAGCTCACTCCTTGAATGAATAACTCACAAATAAGATACCTAGTGTAAACTCCCTAGTCACAGAGAGATGGAGAATTGCTGGAAGAAAGGCTTTCCAAATATTTTGGTTGCAGAAGCTCTGAAACAAGCAAGGATGGACTTTCTTCAGTGTCATTCTTAATCAGTAACCAGAACGTCGTTCCAGAATATCTCATTAACTGTGAACTCACGCTTCTGTGAGACAGGCATCAAGGTGAAGCTGTAGTTGGATCTTCCCTCTAATTGGGGGAAACTTTGTTGCTTTTTATTCCCTAGCAGAAAACTTTATCAGAATATAAAAATACAATTTAAAAAATGTTTAGTTTTAACAACTAAAAACTCTAAGTGGAAACACTATACACTGACGATGTTTTCTACTGTCCAGGAAATTTTTATCTTTCAAGCACAGTCATATCCAACATTATATTTCATCAGTGAGTCTAACAAGGAACAACTGTATCTCCCAGGGGACATTTGGCAATGTCTGAAGAGATCTCTGGTTATCACAAGTGGAAGGCATTGCTAGTGGCATTTATTGGGTAGAGCTACTAAACATCGTATCATTGCAACCAAGGATTCTCTGATCACCAGGATCAAAATGCCAAAACTGAGAAAATGCCTTTGACTCTCATGATTTTCTCTATGGAAAGCAGGACTGGTAACACAGTGTCCTTGTTTGATGTGGTGATTCTACCAAAATCCTAGCCCTATTTTTCTTCTCTCTCTTCCCTACTAGACCAGCTTTTGTCTCATTATGGTTACTACATACTTTTAAGGGGTTTTATGCAGTTCCCACACTATGTCTTTTCAAAGTAGGATGTAGTGAAATAGGACCAGCCAATCCAGTACCTTGTATCATGTGATTGAAAGATCTCCCCAGGTCACTCTTCCCATTACCCTTTTCACTTGTCATAGACCAGAGCAGAATCTCCTGGCCATCTCTGGCTACACGAAAAGTTAGGAGAGTTTAATCTTGATATGTTACTTGACTGTATTAAGGAACTCTGCAGATTAGTAAAGCACACTAATGGCTTGTGGAGATGTACTATACATGGGTACTTGGGTGCTCTATCTGGTCCCTGGTTCCTCCTTCTTCGATACTGTTCCCCTGCTCTGCTTCCCAGCCATCATGAATTAAGTGCCTTTGCTCTTCTACCATGACGTTCCTGCTTTAGAACTGACTGGCTATGGACTGAATCCCCTGAAACCATGACCCTAATATGCCCCTCCTGCTTAAGCTGTGGGTGTTAGGTATTATGTCTCAGTGACTGGGAAGCTGACTAATACAGGGAATAATCTCCTTTCTAGCTGCACAATAAGAAATGGTCAAGAAGGAATAGGGATAAATGCTGCATTAAGAAACCGGTGAGGTATGCCACCATGGGTATGGGACTTGCCCAAGATGGTGCAAGTAACCAGAGTCAATCTAGGACTCCAGGGTTGTGACATTAGCTCAAATCTACTTTGGCTAAGGTATGTCATTGATTTTTTGTCATCACTCTGTTTGTAGGAATACAGAAATTTCTGATGGACACAGAGAAAGAACTTCCTCTTTAGAAATAACATGTTCCATTTATTTATTTATTTTATTTATTGTGGTTATTGTTACTTTTTTAATTTTAAAGAGAAAATAAAACAAAATATCAACAACCAAGATAAAAACAAAACAGCACAAAAACAATAAAAATGATACAGAATTTCAAAACAAGGGTGATAGGAAGTTAACAATGGTTGTTATATTACATATTGCTATCTTCAGTGAAGTTGCTCAGATTATTAGATGTAAGAATCTAAGATTTATCAAACAGTTAAAGAGAATAAAAATAATAAAAAACATTAGAAATGATACAAAGTTTCACTAATTAAGATAGTAAGGATTCAACAATGATTGTTATATTGCATATTATTGTCTTCAAATTAGTTGTTCAGATGACCAGATATAATCATGTAAAACTGGTTAAAAACGCAAAGTCCTGAGTTTGATCCCCAGTACCGCCAAAAAAAAAAAAAAACTGGTCAAAAAATTTAAGCTGTTCCTTTCAATAAAGCAATAGACGTTGGCCGTATAATTACCCCAGCTATCCTCGTATATCCATATATATTTTTTTCATTTCCTTCGTTCTTTCTTTTGTCCTTTCCTTCACCCTAGTTGTTCCTTCCATTTGAGAAACTTCTTTCCATTTCACTATATCTATTGTACCTTTTGGGTTTTATTTACTTTTTTCAGAAAACTGAAAGCTTGCACTTTAAAATCAGGAACAAGAGAAGGACATCCACTGTCACTACTCCTATTCAATCTAATTCTGGAAACATTAGCCAAAGCAATTAGACAAGAGAGAGAAATAAAAGGAATAAGGATTGGAAGGGAAAAAAGTGAAATTATTATGATTTGCAGATGACACAATACTCTACATGGAAGACCCCCAAATATCCACCAAAAGACTCCTCGAATTAATAAACAAATTCAGTTTTATCACTGGATACAAAGTCAACACTTGAAAATCAATAGCATTCCTATACACAAACAACAAACATACTGAAAGAGAAATCAGGGAAAACCACACCTTTCACAAGAGCATCCAAAAAATGAAATACTTAGGAATCAATCTAACAAAGGAAATAAATGACCTATACAGTGAAAATTATAGTACTTTGAGAAAAAGACATCGAAAAGGATTTCAGAAAATGGAAAGATATTCCTTGCTCATGGATAGGAAGAACCAACATTTTGAAAATGGCCACACTCCCAAAATTGTTGTAGAGATCCAATGCAATCCCAATTAAAATACCTCACATGTTCTGTTTAACTGACCTGGCATTGCACTGTATACTGCTGCTGCCTTTGTGACCACAGCCTATGTCTAATTTCAACAGTGTGACTTGTGATAGTACCAATGACTCAGTCCCAGTAGCTTTGCAAAGTAACTATATATTTTAAATCTCAGATAGTAGAAGTTCAAAATGGTCCAAGTGTGAAATCCCAACTAAATTTCCTACCTGGAAACTCTCTGGGAGGAAATGAAATACCAAAACAAGCAAATGCTTCTTATACACTTAAAGACAATATTTTTTCAGCTTCAGTCCATGATTGGGGGTGGTAAGTTCAAGCTAGCAGGCTGTACCAGCATGTAAAAAATTCTAGAATAGAACAGCATAAGAAATGATCAAAGTATATTACATATAGAATTGTTACTATTATAGCATAATGTTTGTTTCAGGTGTGTTTGTGTGTACAAAAAAAGAATGCATTTCTTTCTATGCCCCAGAGTCAGAGAGAGTATAAAGAACTATATTCCCTTTGTCCAGAAATGAAAGAGCAGATCAAAATAAAGGCAGAAGCTCACAGGGAAGGCTGTGGCTACACTGACTTAAACCCTTAATGAACTGTCCTTTTGCTTCCTCATTATCATGCAAGCGTGATTGAAGGACTCTTTGCTCAAATCTAAAATCCCTCCTGCCACTCTCTGTCTCTTTGGGCTGAGTGGCCAGTCAGTCTTGGCACCTCCACACACCATCTCCAGTTAATTAGGGCTGCTGGTTCCCTGAGACAGCCCTTCTATGGTGTTATAATGTTCTGGATCTGTCCATTCTGGCATCTCTGATTTGTAGCCTGAAATACTTGGTAGCCCACGTTGGAGTTTGTAGAAATATGGAGAAGAGAGAGAACTAGTGATCTCAATATCTTCCCCCTTTAACTTGCTCTCTGCATTTGAAGTTCACCTTTTGGCCCTTCCTGCCTCTGGCTCAAATTTGTTTACAGTAAAAGGAAGCTAATTTACAATAATCTGCCCCCAAGATTCTTCCCTGCTTTCTTGGAGAGATGATTCTTGCTCTTCACCCAGACTCAAATTTTTCTTCCTTTTGGTATCTCAAAAGCAAGTGGGGGAAGGGGGAGAGAGAGAGAAGAGAAACAGAGACAGAGACAGAGAGAGATTCCTTTGAAAAAACATTTCTGAAAACCTCACCACACTTCTCTGGACCAAGAACTCTCTCTGGGCTTTAGTGCAGGTGTTTTGAGCACAGTGACATTGCGTATAGCTCTCCCACCCACAGAAGAGTAGTGACAGCAATCGTGATAGCCTTCTGAGTCCAGAATACCACAGATCTCCATTAAATCGCTATTATACCTTCAGGTTAAGAAGAAACTAGAAACTATACACCTGGGCTTTAAGATCAGCAAATGACAAGTATTCTCTGCTCATCTGTGACCTTGCACAGTGTCATTAATGTGTACACACTGGAAGTCAGGTAGAGTCACACGTGTCACTGTATATATTTTCTATAACTGATTTCATCTTTCCCTAGGGCTGTGATTCTCATCAATCGCAGTGTCTTTTGCTTTAAGATAATCTCTCTTGAGAAACATGAAAGCTGCTCAAAGTTCCTGACAGAGCTATTTCTTCCCTCACCAATTTGTCTTTCCTTTGTCCTTTCCACTATGGTGGCTGGCCAAGAGAAGGTGCTAATTGGCCTTGAGTTACTCTCTGGAGCTTGGCTGAGGAGTCCCATATCTGACTGATGGTGACCCAACATCTGTTATTGGCCTCTGATGGGGCAGACCCTTCTTTCTGGCTTGAGCAACATTGCGCTTGAGTTCACCACTGAATTTCTTGGCCTCTACCATGGCTTCTCACCATGAAATCCACACTATAGGCCTACCTCCTCTTAATCTGCAGTCTTTCTTGGTTTTGTTATTTTCTGTGATTTCTCTATCCTTTCCCCACAGCATACAGGAATTTTTGGATTTGCAACACACTATCTGTAGGTACACGGACCTCTCTACCCGGACAATGTCTTATCTTTTTTTTTTTTTTTTGTACTAGAAACTGAACTCACGACCTCACACTTGCCAGGCAGGGACTGTTCTGCTGAGCTATACCCTTGGCCCCCTTGACAGTGTCTTTGGCCCATGGTACTCCAGATTTTTATGAAGTCACATTGTACTGGTTCAACCCTAAGCCACTGAAGGAATGTTCTGGCTCCTGCTGGCTGGGAACTGCTGTTACCATGACTCCTATGTGGTGCTCAAACCCCACCTTCTTATGGGACCTCCACGTCAGCTCTCGACACACAAGGGAAGTTTGAAATGTTCACTTTTTTCTCCTTAAAATGATCAATAATCATCACTGTCTCTCTGTGTACCCCCCCCAAAAAAACCCACTAACAAAGACCACAAAGTTGATGGGTGATCTTTGTTTCTGCTTGCCTTTCCCTGAAACAACAAATTCAGAGGTGAGAGATACCTCAGGAAAATTAGCAAGAAAGTATCATCAATTATCCTGTGTAGACTACATTGATTTAATGTCTAAATTATATATATATATATACATATATATATATATATTTTTTTTTTTTTCTTCAGAGAGTTGAATAAGAACATGTGGGATCATCTTACCATTCTCTCTACTTCTGTGTATGTCAGGACTTTTTCACAATACAGAGTTAAAAATAAACCAGGAGTGGTGATGCTGGGCTGTAATCTCAGTACTTTGAGACTGAGACTGGAGGACATTAAGTTTAAGCCCAGTTTGGCATATTTAGCAACTCAGCAAGACCCTTTCTTAAAAAAGGAAAATAAACATAAAATAAAATGAAGTCTGGGGATGTAACTCTGTGAGAAGACCCTGGGTTCAATCTCCAGGACAACAAAAATAGTTAAAAATAAATAAGTACGACTCCATCTCCCCACAGTCCTTAGAGAAGGCACCCATTGCCAGGTTTACTGGAACACTTTGGATTGGACCAAGGAGGCCACCGGTCCCCCATCTGAGAGGTGCTGACAGCTGCAGAAGTTGGGGCTGGAGATAGTCACGGCTCTAAACTAAGGCGCTGGTGGCTTCCTGCTTCCTTCAGATAATAGAGGAAGCCCCTAATTTAGCCAGATTTAATTTTCAACTTTTATAATTCATTTAAAATTTGATCAACGAGTTAATTTATGAGAAGGGCAAGGGGTGCCTTGCGTGCGCATGTGGTGGGCACAGACCTGATAGTTTCATTTGTGGTTAAGGCAGCTTGCAATAATTGAGTGCCCAAAGGTGGTTTCTCACTTGGATTTTGGAGTCCCGCGGTGAGTGAGGTGAGGACTGGGCTTTCACAGGAGCAGGGGGCATGTGGGCATCAGTCCGGACACTGCAGAATGCTGGAGGATAGTAGGTTTTGATCAAATGGCACCTAGCAAAAGCTCACTGAGTACAGAAAAGCAGTATCCCACATCCCGGACCAGTTGGCCTCTTCCCGTGTCCATGAGAACCACTGGTAACAGTCTGAGCAGGGCAGGAGAAGGCAGGGGTGTGTGGAAGTTGGCATAGGATGGACGTCAGTATGACTTAATGCCATGTGATCCCAGGGAAGCCCTGCCCTGCTCCACACAAGGCTGCCATGTGTGGGGTGGGGGTGCTGGGAGCAGGTTCCACAGTGCAGGACACAGCAGGGATGGGAGAGTGCTAGGAGAAAGTGTCTGCACCTACCTACGAGCATGTATGATTGTGTGAGGACACTGTGTTTATCTGTGTCTGTGTGCAAATGTATATATCTGTGAACACACAGATGTGAATGTAGGAGATGTATTCACCTGTGAGTGTGGGTGTGTTGAGTATGACTGTAGAAGAATGGATGTATATCTCTGAGTGTATGGGAACATCTGTGTATATGTAGAGGGAAAATCTAACTCTTTGAATATTAGTGTGTACTTGTGAACATGTGTAGACTTATTGTGTGCCTCTGAGGAGCTGTGTGTGTATCTGTGGGCTATGTGTGTGGAGGAAGTGTGTGTATCTGAATGTGTGTGTTTATGCGTGAATGTGAGGATATGTGTGCATCCGTGAATGTATGTATCTGTGAATGTGTATGGATGTGAATTTGTATGTGCATCTGTGAGTGTGAATGTGCGTGTGTGAACAAATAGGGAAAATGTGCCACAGACAGGCTCTCTGGTGATCTGGGTGCAGCTGGGGACACCAGCACCTCCTTTTTTGTGGGGTTCTGACGGCAGTAACAGTAATGTGAACATTCCTGTGAATGTGTGTGCATGTGTGTGGAAATGTGGGGCATTGTGAGCAGGTTTGCAAATGTGCGCATCCACCTGTGTGAGAGAACAGGAATGTGTGCACTTTTGTGAATGTACGTGCACACGAGAACATGCAAATGGACAGCAGGGTCTCTCTGTGTGCATGTGTGTGCTGTGTGTGATTGTAGGGAAGCATGTATCTCTGTGAGCACACGGGTATTTTTGTGGGTATGCACGTGTGTGTTAGGTGCTCACTCACCAAGGCTGTACATAGCCCCCAGGGTCCACAAGCCACTACTGTGGATATCTGGATATCGAAGTCTCCTTGAAGGGATCTGCCATCTTTCTGATCCTTCATCCTCTTTCCTGGTTCGCTCACTCATAGGAATTGCTGGAGTACCTTGGAAATCTTGGGCCTTGAGAGTTCCCTAACAACCAAGGTGCCAGTGTCCTCACCTGTACCCAGCCACTGAGTGGATGATCTCTCTGTGACCCAAAGGCTCTGCCCAAGTCCCCAGGTTCTATACCAGCACCTCCTCTAGGGGAAAAGGAGCAGAGCTGCCCCCTAAGAGGGACTCCAGTACCCTCAGAGGGTGGACAGCACTTGCTTCCTAGTCATTGCTCCGCACGGCACCCCACTGCACCCCACTACACCTCACCTAGCACCCACGTTCCTCCCATGCTCAGCTCCTCTGATTAACATCCCTGGCCATGTGTAACATACCTGATCAGCATTTGATGCCAGTAGAAGAGGTTTGCTGTTATTATCTTCAGAATTACAGGAAAGCTGTGAGAGGTGCTGTCTATGCCTAGCACCATACCTAGGGTTCAAGTCTCACCCCATTTACTCCAAATAGCACATGCACCAGGAGTTATTCTCTCATTCAGTGATGCCTGGAAAGGTCCGGTGATTTCTCAAGCTCACGCAGCTGAGAGGCCAGGCAGGGATTTGACCTCAGTAAGCTCCCAGATCCATACCACTGCTTAGGATCCCAGCGAGTTAACATTAGCCAAAGATGACAGCTCAAGGACCTCCTATGCCTACCCTTGCCCTTCCCAGGGCCACTCTACTCCATGTTCCATCTCCCCAGAAGAGCTCCCCTGACACTCTGGGCACAGATGCTCTGTCCTGGGCCAGCCTTTTACAGACAGGTGTCTTTGTGCAAATGAGGACGAAGAACCTCAATAGGGCAGTCACAGATCTGTGAAGGTGTGGTCTGGGGGTGGGCTACGGGGATGAATACTCTGAATACAGCAGTGCTGTCTGGGCCTCTGCTCTAATGCCCAGCATTTTTATCTTTGTTATTATTGTTGTTGTTGTGCTGCGGATGGAACCCATGGCCTGGTGCATGCTGGGCAAGTACCATCAAGCTCCATGCCTAACCCCATCTCTGGCTTCTGTTCTTTTCTCCAAAGCTCCCCAAAATTGCTGTCCAAGGAAATGGGTGAGATTTCCACACAAGGATTTCAGCCAAATTCCCCGCTGGAAGCCACAGTTTTAATCCTGTGCTTTTCCATACCCAAGCCACACCCACATTCCTCCAGCCAGTTCAAATGTAGTTTCCCCAGAAAGCTTCCCAGTGCCCCCGGGAGTGGAGGCAATGCCTTCTCTCTGCCGTGTTCACCTCGGTCACATCACCAACAACATTCTGTTTTGCATCGGAGCTATTTGTGAGCTCTTGACCTCTGCCATCTTAATAATTTTACTTAAGAACTTCCTAGGAATTTGGCTCCTGTTCTTGGAGTCTTATTTGTCTTATTCATATCTAAATTTCACATGAACCCTGCTAGTAGGTGCTATTACCCCCTACCCCACATGCTGCAGATGAGGAAACTGAGGTTCAGATAGGTTCAATCACTAGTCTGAGATCACACAGCTGCTGAATGACAAAGGTCTGTGTCCAACTGAAGGATCCATCTGCTAATACAGTCATTGCATTTAATCACTACATTCCAAGCATTTTGTTGACCACAGACAGTTTTTCTCACTACGTTTAACAGAAGACTTGGGGGAGGGAACAATACTTAACTCCAAAGAACACCTCTGACAGTGAAACTGTCAGGCATCACAGCCTAACTTGGGGACAGAGGTTGGGACCACAGAGGCTCACTGAGAGTCTTCCAGTCAGCTCACAGGAAGCTGCTGCTCGGCAGGGTGGCCTGGGTCACGCTCTCCATTTCTGGAGGCCCCTTTTAAATCCAGTGTTGTGACGGAAGGGTTATGACATGCTTCCTCTAATGCGAATCTGGGACAGATTTTAGCCATTGGATTGCATTTAATGTAGTTGTGGGTTTTATAGCTGTGTACATTGTCCTCTGCTGTCCCGGCTCCTCACTCCCTCAGGCCTCGGGATAATGGGTACATTAAATAAATCTATTATGTGAATCAATGAGACATCCTTGGGCACCCGCATTTCACTGTTCTGTACACACCGAAGGAGGAACAGAGCTATGAAGCTTTGCCCCTTGGACGTCTCACAGGAGTGCTGGGTTTATGGGATATGCAGAGGAAGGGGAGCCGGGAGCAGCTCGAGAGAGGAGTCTCCCCTAGGAAACCCTCACCATCCTCATGGATGCCAGAAGTAAGGTCTGGGGTTCTGCTCTTCTACCTGAGTTCAGGACCTGCCCCGGAGAGCTGAGGGAGAGACTGCCACGTGAACAATGGTGACTGTAATCAGTTTTCCTCTGCAGTCTTCCCCCGAGGTTCTTAGCCCTCAGTGCTGTGGACATTTGAGGCCTGATCACTCTCTGGAGGGTGCGTGGATCCACTCTGTGCACTGTGGGAGGTACAGTAGCACCTTTGACCTCTGTCTTCTAGGGGCAGGGAGCACCCAAAGTGCCTTCGGATATGGCTGAGGGTCCTAAGGAGTGAGCGAGGAGGGAGGGGCAGGGTAGTGAAGGAACCCCCAGTGCAAGCCGGTGCTCTGATCATGCATCTGCAGAACAGAGTGCTGTAGCCTCCCCACAGAGAAGAGTGCAGGAGCACCACTCTCACCCGGAGAGCAGTTCTGCTTTGGGTTACACCAGGGTTGCCTGGTGTGTGGCAAGGTGTGTTCAGAGGCTCTTTGTCACTGTTCTGTTCTGACCAGAGCAATCCATCAGTTCCACCCCATCCACTCTTCCTGAAGACCAACCAAGTGTTTCCATCATGCTAGATGAACAGGAGACCTGGTTCATCTTGGAGATTTAGGGCTTTGGAATGGCTGATCCTCAGAACAGCAGATAAAGAAAGGGCAAAGGCGTAATAGTTAAAGTAGCTGAAATGGCCTGGGCATGGATTAGAAAGGATGAGGGTCTCCACATGTCAGAGCTCCTCCAGGAGTTCGGTGAGAACAAGAAAACCAAAGAACAGATGTACCGAGAAACTTGCCCCAGATCACACAGCAAATAAGTGATGGGGCTTGGCTTGAATCCCACAGGACTGTGTCCTAGAATCTTGGGTTTTCTTCCTTTCATTCCTGATAGTTGAAGGAATTATAGGTAAACCTCTCACCTACCACCTAGATCCTACAATTAATATTTTGCTGTACTTGTTTTATGTCTGTCCCCTCTCCATCCATCCATTCATTTTATGTATTTCTCTGTGTATGCATTTCTAAGTAACTTTCAGACATTAGTACACTTTAATCCTAAACATACTGACCTGAGTATCACTTACTAGGATTTAACATTTGTCGACAGCTTTGTTTATTTGTCTGTTTAGTATTGCAGATTGAACCTAGGGTTTTCATACTGAGTTATATCCCCAGTCCTTTTTTATTATTTGAGACAAAGTCATGGAAAGTCACTAAATTGTCCAGGCTGAGCTCCAACTTTTGATACTTCAGCGTCAACCTCCCAGAGTGTGGGATTGCCAGCATGTGTCACCATGCCCAGCTACCTGTCTACATCATTTGAGAGATAAAATTTACAGTGATTTTATGAAATATGTAAAATCTTAAACATGCCTGTGCTCTATCTTTGACAAATGCATATACCTTTGCAGTCCTGCCCCTCTCCAAACAGAGAGCGTTACCACCATGTCTTCATTCCATCCCTTCTCTTCCAGTCAGTTCCTGTCTTCATACCTCAGAAGCAAGGACTCTTTCAAATTTTTCACCATGAATGAATTCCATCCATTCTAGAATGTACAAAACATGTATTAGTACAGTATGTGAGCCTTTATTTTGAGTCTTTTTCACTCTTCATAATGTTTTTGGCTGCATTTGCGTTGTTATATCTATCAATAATTACATTTTTATTGCTAAATTCCATTATATGAGCACATGTCTATTTGTTTATTCTTTTTCCTATTTATAAACACCTGGCTACTTTAGATTTTTGACCATCATGAATTACACTGCTGTGGGCATTTTTGCACAATGCTTTCAGACAACATATGCTTATATTTTTCTTGGGTAATTGTCTACAACTAGAAGGCAGAGCCATAGGATTGCATATGTTCAGTTGTATAAAAAGCACCACAAAATGACTGTGTTATTTAACTTACCCACCAACAATGTGTGAGCGTTCCAGTTGCTCTGAAACCTCGCCAACATTCCATAGCATCAGGCATTTCACATTTAATCATTCTGGTGCATATGTAGTAAAACCTCAGTGTAACTTTGATTTGCATTTTCTCAATGACTAATGATGTTGAGCACTTTTTTAGGTGCTTATGGACATTCATAGATCTTCCTTTGTGAAATATTTATTCTAATATTTTGCCCCTTAAAAAGAAAATCAGGTTGTCCATTTGATGTTGAGGTATAGGAGTTCATCATATATCCCAATAGTAATCCTTTGTCCCATATAGATTTTAGCATTTGTGGTTTTATGCTACAGAAGGTCAGAGATGAATCCTCCTTGGGATATTGAAACAGTTTGCTCTAAAGTGAGAGACACTTTAGGTGCTAAGGTGTCAGACCCATGTACACAGCCAACTCATGGCTGGTAAGATCACTGAGCTGCAAAGTGCTTTGCACTCTCAGGAATAGATAGAATGAGCAAATGAAAAGCTGAGAGAAGGTAGGAAGGAGAGAAAGCAGAGGCTAACCCATGGGGTTAGCTCAGAAGACCATTTCCTACATCTGGCTTCCCTGGATACAGCTTTTACTTTGCATGGAGATAGCACATACTCTGGTGTTGAGCCCTATAGATTTGGGTCCTATGATAGTTGTTTCTGCCAGTCACCAAATATTTCCCACTCTCCTCACTTCTGACATGAGAAAAGAGTTCATTTCCCTGCCTCCTTTGAAGTCAGCATGGTCAGGGGACTTGCTTTGGCCAATCAAATGTAAGCATAAGTGATTTTTGGGTACAAAAACTTCAGAGCCAGTGATGTTTGCTTTCTGTGTTTCTACCATATCACTATGATAATCACTGTGGCCTCAGCCTCTGAGTAATTACCATGAGCAGATACCCCTCCACCATGACTTCGATATGCAACACTGGTATGAAATACATTTTTGCTTAAATTTTGTGCATATTACTGTAGGAAAACCTAGCCTATCCTGATTCATAGAGGATTCCTTTTTCTTTTCATAGGCTGCTTAAGATATACAGTGGGATTTATATGACCCATCTCTTTCTTCCAGATCTTTAGATACATTCCTACACTGCTTTGTGATATCAGCCTGGTTATCTTACAACAAATGAGTAAATATAATTGTTGTTGATCTTGCTATTAAATGTATTGTTCTGAACTTCTTTTAAGCACAGAAAAGTGATTTTGATTTTTTAATGTATGATAAGCTACAAAGTGAATTAGGGCAAATTTTATTCCAAGCCATAACAAATGCAATTAATTACATTTTGACTTAGGGATGAAGAAGTACAAAAATCACGGGAGTGTACAGCTCATGGTCTTACCAAAGCATTTGAATTAGTATGTCTTTGGCCATACCACCCTGAACGTGCCCGATCTCGTCTGATCTCGGAAGCATTTGAATTAGCAAGCAAGGAAGAATTTTCCTTGAGAAGCTAGGATACAAGAGGGGATATAGTCTATCTCGAATGTTTGAAGTCTTCTTACACAGATGCCTAAGACCCAGCATTCAGGTCAGACATAAAAACAGAAAGGGATCAACTAGCCAGAGCTGCCTTTGACTTCTTATCTTCAACCAAGCCCCATAGTTGGATGATGACTGTCAGCCCATCCTTGCCCACCCATCCTTAGCAAGTCTGTAGCTTTTCATCTTACTGTGTTTAGTTTAAAACTGACGGTTTATTAAATGTTTCAGACTCTGTAGCATATCAAAAGTGATGTTTACTAAGGGCCTAGCACTTAGCTTGGGGAATTAAAGAGTAAACGAAGGTCCAATTGATCCAACACAATTCAACAAATATTTATTGATCACTTTGCAAGGCCCAATAATCACAGTGCATCTATGACTTTGCTTAAAATAAAGTAATCAAGGACTGAGTAAATCCCAGGAATAAGAAGAGCCAGGACAAAAGTAGTCGCCCAGTCTTTTTCATCAGAAAATCCTCACTCTCATGCGAGCCCCACACACCAACCCCCTTCTCCTCTTCCATGCCAGGACAACAGCAGCAATGAGGGCTAAGACAGTGCGGGCTCCTAATGCAACCATGATGTTTTCAATTGTAATGGCAATTTGCACTCTTTTCCTCTGCCTGGCTTCTCTCAGGGGCTTGGCCTCTGGACCTGGGCTCATTTTTGTGGCTATATCAATATCCTCTGTGATGGCCAAGCTTGGATCCAATGGTAATGATCTGCTATTGTGATTACCATTCATTTCGCAATTTTATTTCAATCAAAAGAGTCAGGCTTAAGGGTTGTGGCCCTACCCTAGTCTCCAGGGCTGAGATCTTAACTCCAAGGGCCTGGAGCTCCTGATGAACACACATGGAAATGATTTAGTGACCAGACAGCCTAACAGCAGAGAGAATTACACTATAGAACCTGGCTTCTCCACTGGGCTGTTTCCAGACTCCACCTCTAGCCAACAATATGGAGACGTTATTGAGTGCCAAGTACGGTGGAAGGTTCTTCCTTTATAATCTCATTTAATCCCCCAACTGCCCTATGAGGTGTTATTTCTTATACCCATTTTGTAAATGAGGAAACTGAGGCACAGAGACTCAGGGCCACCAATTTTATAAATGGCAGTAATTTGCCTGCAGGAAGGGTGATTGTTCAATCATCATTCAGTTGTAAGGAACTTGGACTTTGTCCAGCTACCAACAGGTGGGTGGAGGGGGCTGTTGTTATGGTAGAATATAAACCAGGCAGGAGCTGTGGAACAAAGCTAGGCTCTCTGGTCTGGAGGAGATGTGGAGGGATATGTAAAAAATCAACAGGTGATTTAGAAATTATTACATATTGAACAGTCTGCAAGATCTGATGTAAGTCAAAAAGGAAAACCCATAAAACAGTATGAGGACCACGGGTCACATTTATGTAAAACAGGAAAGCTACATTGCTGTGTACGTGAGTATGAAGAAAATGCAGAAAGGTGACTGAGAGGTTGCACATGGGACCATGCTGACCTCCGGGGAGGTAAACAGTGCAGACAACATTGAAGAGAGGCTGTGCCTGCCCAGCTCCTTGGAAGGGTGGTTTCCTCCGACTCTGACGATACAAAAGGGTCCACATCTCATTATATTATTTTAAAATGCATCCAGTGAAAAAAAAAGAATGTACCTAGTAACAAGCACTGGTTAGGATGTGGAGACACTGGGATCGGGGATGTAGAGTAGCGTGGCTACTTTGGAAAAATTTGATGGCTCCTCAAGGAGTTAACTGTGGAAACACCATGTGACCTAGCAATTCCCCCAAAAAGCAGTCACTTCAGTGTCACATTATTCACCATCATTAAGAACAGGGAAAACCTCCACAAATGGTCACCAGCTGACGGATGGATAAATAAAATGTGTATGGCCGTCCAGGGGAATACGATTCAGCCTCTGAGAGAAAGACAGGCTGAGACATGCTACATCAGGGCTGAAACGTTTTTGCTAATAGGGCAGAAGAGAACACTTCTTGATAAATACAAAGAATAACATTTTTATTTTATTTTATTTTACTTTTTGGATGTGGTTTTGGGGAATGAACCCAGGTCCTTGACACTGAGCTATAACTTCAGCCCTTTTGCATTTTTATTTTGAAGCAGAGTCTTACTAAGTCTGTTCCAATTTGCAGTCTTCCTGCCTCAGCCTCCACAGGTATGTACCACTGTGCCTGGCTAGCAAATAGCTTTCAAAGGTGGAACCCTCCGATAGCTCATTTGTCCCAGAATCAGGTAGTGGAGACAATCCACATTTTGGAACTCTATAATTGGCATGGTGATACTGGCTTAGAGAGACTTATCTATACAACACACACACACACACACACACACACACACACACACACACACTCATGTACCGCTTGGCCAGGTAGAAAGTTGAGTCAGACAGGACAGATTTGCATCTCAGCCTCACACTCTATTTATAAACTGTGAAGCTGAGTGCTGAAGCCTGTCTGATGAGCAGCTTCTGGGCTGTGAAGGGGAAAATGTTCCCCACCTTGCAGTTTTATGGGCAGCAGAGCAGGGATGAGGAGGAGTTGGCTCACACACTCACCTGGGAAGCAAAGTTTAAGGGAGATGTCAAAAGATTCAGTAATCAAGATAAATAATGTTTTCATACACTATTTCAAAAAATCAAATGAGCCCACTATGGTGGACTGACTATTGGTTTTTATAAATGCGATTTTACCGGAGTTAGAGATGACATATTATGCCTCTATTCCAGCACCCATGTGAAGAAATGGGTATCTTTCAGGTGACACAGGAAACCTGGATGAAGGGTATTTGTTGAAGCACCAAATACTTAATTTAAC
Organism: Dinomys branickii; assembly: GCA_004027595.1. Lineage (NCBI taxonomy): Eukaryota > Metazoa > Chordata > Mammalia > Rodentia > Dinomyidae > Dinomys > Dinomys branickii. The sequence goes on along the minus strand of PVLD010006146.1, from coordinate 51,335 downwards.
ACAGTGGTCTCTGGTGACTCTCCTGTCCCTCTCCTGCACTGCCCTGTGCATTGTTCACAAAGGAAGTGGGGCTCCACCCTCAAGCCATCTACCAGAGTGGCAGATTACAGTTATGTAACAGGAAGTTTTCTGTTCATATTGCAATACAACTGAATCACCTGTTCCCTATTGATAATTCATTATGTGTTGCAGCTCCCTTGCTGCGGCTCTGAAATGCTTTTTGCCGTAATGATTTTATACCCCTCCATAATGGCCTCTTGATGGTGTCGATCAGCCTCTCTTCCGTGTACAATAATATTACTCTGCGATCCGTCTTGGGGGAATGCTTAAAAGCTTTCTCTCATTTTCCCCATTTAACTCATGTATTATCTGAGTTTTTACATTAAATGGCCATTCTCAATATCCCACGACATGTCACCTCTTTTCTAGAGAGGACACGGATACAGTGCTTACCTGATTCCAGGATCTATACTAATCGAATCACCCTTTCCCACTTCAGCTGAGAGCAGTTCGTTGGGTGCCGCAGCATTTAATCTGGACAAAGAACTTATGAAAGAGAACAAAAACAATTTAAAGTGCAGTTGGTTAAATGTGAACGTGATTGATGCAATTTGTTTTATAAAAAGGAATTAGCAGATATTGAAGTCAAGCTGTGGAATGAAGGTCAAAAATGCTCAGATTTATTGCCCGGGTACATTGGCGAGCAATGCTTTTTAAAAAGCCTAACAGGGCAAATGGTGGATAAACATTTGGGTTTTGATACCAGAGGAGAAGAAAGGCTCCAGCTAAGGCTTTCAATCTACACTACGATCTAGTAATTTAAAAACACTGAAATCCGCCTTTGAAACCCTGATACTTCACCCAGTCCTGCACCACTCTGTTTAATCTGTGCTTCCCGGTACAGCCTTAAGCAATAAACCAGAAAGCTTAGTTAAGGACCTATTTTAAGGGAAAAAAGAGTGTCTGATCACTGACCCACCTTCCCTGCAGAATTCAAACACAAAGTGAAAAAACTGAAGCGCAAATTTTCTTAAGGGGTAATGGGGCCTTAAACTCACTTTTGCCTTGAGGCCTCAGGATGGGGATATTTTGATTTTAAGAGCTGGGAGCTCCCCTAAACCTGCAGGCTGATTTCTTTCTTGCACAGATAGAAAGTTCCATCTCACTAATGGATTGGGGGCAGGACATGGGATGCTGAGAGTACTGTAATGGAAAGGGTGCTCATTTCAGTCCAAGAGTAGCAGGGGGCAGAGGACGATGAATCATCCACCCAGTTGACATGGGCACCAGTCCTGAGAGAAATGGATGAACCTGATCGACCTACCCAGGATCTAAATGATGGTGACCTAAAGAACGGAAAGTGAGGTTCCTCTAATCGGAAAAATGTAGATCTGAATTCTGTCCCTGCCACATAATAGCTGTGTGACGTTGGGCAAGTCAATTAACCTCTCTGAACCTGTATGACAGCAATAATAGGGCAGCAGTGATGATAATATATATAATATATGTAAAGCATCTCACATAGTGTGTGGCACATAGTAGGCCCTCAACAGCATGGTAGTGCCATACTCATCTATGTGTCCAGTAGAACATAGATATCCTTGTTCGGGCCAATCATAATCTGATAGATTGTCATAACCAGAATTTCAAATAGCTAATTGGAATGTAAATTGACTTGCTTATTGCATTCAAAAACAACAGGCAAATACACTGAGAAATTAAAATGATGGGAGGACTTCATATGTTGGAATTTGTTTTGCACTTTAAAAAATAATCTTCAAAAACTCCATTTTACCATTTGGGGTTTCCAGAGTATCACTGGCAAAGACCTCGAGAGAGAGGGCTGGCTAGCCATCTCCTTTCTCCAAAGGTATTTATTTTATTTTATGCTTGCATTCTGGCTTGCACAACCTCTGGGCTGGCATCGTATTGGATGATAAATCCATTTGTTTGGGCAACTTCGGGAGGGAAATTTGCCCAGAAAACTGGCTGGAGCTGGCTTTGGAAAAAGCCAAATTAAGTCTCTAGCAGACTGGGGTCCCTTCCAAATGAGTTCCCAGCGGGCAGGAAGCTCTCCCTTCCGTACAGTGTACAGCCTTCGCCAAGCGCCTCCAAACCGTGTTAAACAAAGACGCCCAAGCCATTGGCAGTTGGATCGATTGGCAGATATCAGATTGCATTCCTTTGTCTGCCGCCCGGCTTATTTTCAAACCCCCTCCAAC
>PVLD010006146.1:0-44013 GCA_004027595.1 Dinomys branickii | reverse complement strand
TGTTGTCCCTAAAGCTGGACAGACATGTTCCCTCTCCTGAGGGATCTCTGTGTTACAAGGAGTAAGACAGTAGAGATGAGCTCAGGTTTGCATTTTCTGAAGGACTTTAGGCAGACAAGATGATACAGGTTGAATAGATACCTGGGTCACTTCACTGAGACTCAGTTTCCTTTGTTCTGCATTGAGTGTCACAAGAACATGGATAGAATAGTATTGTAGTCTTATGCAGGGCAGAGCTGAGATCCTTGGAATGGCTTCATTTCATTCAGAGCTGCTTTTTGAGGCTTCTCTTAATCAAATATGCCAACCTGTCTTTGGGGAGTGTTGCTTTATAAAGTGTTTGCCTTAATTCTCATCCATTTGGATAGCTTCCAATTGAGCAGGAAAATGTTCTCAGTAAAGGGAATCATGTAGCAGTATTGTTTCTGAAAAGGAATTTAATAGCAACAGCTAAGCTCTCAATTAGAGCCACATCATAAGGGTTTGCCACTAATCTAAAACGGAGGCCAAATTCATTGGTAAAAACCTGCCCGGTGTCTGTGGCTCTTACATTCTGTGTGTTACAGGAATGCGCTTCCTGTTTGGATCTACGTATTGGAAATGCCATGCGATCAGATTAAGACAATCATTTTTATATCTATCTCAGCAATTGTTTTCTCTCTGACAAATCCTCAGAAGCTCTGAACTCTACATGCAACTGGCAAATGGGGCTTCTGATTGATTGAAACATACAGGATGTTGCCAGAGGGGGCTGTAGTTAAAATAAAATGTACATACAGGGCACAAGAACAGGTTGCTATCAGCCACTGTTAAGTTAAGCAAAGCTGGTCATACAGGATTTCAAAATCAGGGCTCTGCTGCATTGTGTAATAGTCTGCTGCTAACTGTGCAGTTGGAGGGCTTTTCCCCAACCTGTGTCCCAGTTCCACAAAACTGTGATGAAGTTTCTGAAAGCAACCGAATTGTTCTTCCCCATGAGCCCCTTATTTCAGCCCTACAAGCATTCTCCTTGCTTGGCAGCTGGTGATTTAATGAATACACTTTTAAATTCAAGTGGATCTTCTTTACCTGAAATGGGATCTTTACCTGAACTGACGGCCACTTGACCACAGCACGAAGACTGTTTCTCAGACTGGCCACCTGTCGGTAACCCTTTTTGGACTCTGTACTGCTCTTTAAAGAAAATTATGAGACATTATCAGATCTGTGCTTTTCTTAGACTACAGTGAGATAATTTCTGGAGGCAAGACACCTGGATGGCCTCGAGTGGTGATTAATTTCATGTGTTTGGGGTGCAATCATCACTTAGAAAAACAAGTTGAAGGGTTGGTATGATAGATGGTGGGCTGGAAGGGGATGTCGTCTGCAACTGTTCTACATCACTGGCTCCTGTGGTCACTGGCAGAAGTTCAGGGAGAACTTTGTTGCCTCTATCCAGAATAAACAAGTACCATAGACTGCAGAGTGCCACTCTACAAAGAGTTGGAGGACCACGACATGGGAACAGTTGGAGCCAAGTAAGAAATGTTCCCATTGACTTTTTATATGTGTCTTGAAAGATAGCATGTGTCTATCTAGATTTTGCATAAAAGTGTGTCTGCTTAGATGTGGGTGTGTGCGTGCTATGGTGTGCTGCTCAGAATCCCCTTCAAGACTGAGGTGCACATTCCACTTTCCACTCCATCCTGCTCTGGAGTGATGGCCACTAACTGCTCCCAGCTGCTCCCCTTCATAAACAGGAGGGAGCTGCCACACCCAAGGTTATGTCCCATCCCTAGATACTCAGATCCAAAGACTGAGGAGGACTGGAGCACAGAGGCCAGCCTCTTTGTCGCAATCTGCGACAATGCTGAAGGGTCATCCCGAGATCTGTGTTCCACACGGCACCAGATGCGGCCTTTGTTGCCCCTGTCTAGCTCCTCCTTGCGGTCTCCCTCCCCAAAAGCTGTTGCTCCTCAGTTCACAGTCAGAAGGCAAATCACTATCTCAGGGTCTATTTCCAGCAAACCCAACTGCAGACAGGATCATCTATATAAGAAAGCATATACGATTATAGTATGAAAGTCCATAAATTTTTGTCCACAAAACTGATACCTATGCAAAAAAAAAAACCCAACTGGGATGACAGATATGCAGCAGTGCATATTTAACACATATCAGTTTCTGCAGCTTTGATGACAAACTGCTCTCTGGCTGAAGCTTGTCTCGGTGAGCAAGGACATTACTGAGCAACTACTAATCAGGAAAATGATGTATGGATTAAAGTAAACACTCCAAAAGCATTTTTGCTCAATCAAAGAGATTTAAGGGAAGGGATGCTTATACCAACCAGAGGAGGAAAAAAATTGCCCCTTTTGTACTTCAATTAGCAAACAATAATTTGGATAATTGGAAGCAAATGTTTCTTCTTTTATCATATGAATTCCACAGTTCTTTGCCCAATGCTGTCCCCTGCAGGGTAGAAAAAAATCAAATCACATGAATCCGAGCCACTCACAAGCGAAGAATCCTTGAGTTTTCAGCCCTGGGAGACCACGGTTGTGTCCTAAGGACCAGCATTTTCGATATATGCCCTGTTGCAGGAAAATAAGGCTATTTTCTGGAATATCATTTCATAGCCATGAAGCAAAGAATATTCTCTGGAAATCACTTTTGAAGCCCCTACTGCTGGCTTCCCAGATTTCCTGGTTAAATGGGGTAGTGTAGACAGTTTGCCCCTTCTGAGGAATGAAGCTGGCTGTAGGCAAAGGTAGTGTTTTCAGCTGGAGAGGACACTCCTTTTATAAGGGAGCTAAGCAGCAAAAGACCTGAGGAAATGGCTCTAAGCTCAGGTAAGGACTGAAAAACAGGAATTCTGACCTGTTGTTGCAGGAAGCAGCAGCTTCTTGCAATGGTGAGCAAGTTTGTAGATACGCAAAGGGGGACTGGAATGAACGCCAAGCCTTCCTCTGGGTCTTCCAAGAATCAGAGCTCAGCAGGGCAATGATTTCCACTCCCAGGAGGGAGGGCTGGAAATTGGGTGGTCCTGGAGGATCCCACACCTGCTCTGGCTTCACTTGGTCACCACTGACTTCCCAGGAGGACAAGAGGCCACCTCTCCAGAAAGAATGCACCTCCTCGGTTCTCCCAGGAAAGACTTTCAATGTCCTGGGTGTAAACACCAAATCCCAATCACACATCTCTTCCCTCCTTTTCTCTCTGCATCTTGATTAACAACCTGCCTTGTCTGGTACTGATGACGATGATGATGCTTTACTAAAGTGAACCATGAAATCCTCACAGCAGTCTCACATGGTATTATAGTTATCTCATTTTACAGATGAGAAAACCAATACACAGAGAGATTAAATCACTTGACCAGCGTCCCATATCAGTAAGGGTGGATTCAGGTGAATGGGTTTTGCTCACTGGGAGTTGACAGTTCACAGAGCTCTTCCAATTTCAGGGCCTTCAAACTGAGCTACATCCCCAGCCTTCTTTTTTGCCGGCGGGGAGAGTCACACTAAGTTCACAAGTTGCCTGGGTTGGGCTCAAACTTATGATTCCCCTGCCTCACTCAGTGTCTTAGAGTGGTGGGATTATAGACCTGTGCCACCAATCTTCGTCCACTTCCTTCCTCATCTGCAAAGCAAAGAGGTGGAGAGGAAGGACGTATGGGAATCGGACAAGTCCTGAGAAAAATGTTAACCTCTTAGAAACCAGGAAGCTAGCATTAGTAGGCTGATGGTATTATGAATTATATCTTAAATCCTTGCGAAAAGGAACAAAACACCTGAGAAACCTACCCACTCATTCATTCATTGTACATTTACATGGAACTTGTTGTGTCAGTCCCAGGCTAAGAACAAAAACCTTGTCAGGCTCCCAGTCTTATAGGCATTCATAAGGCAGCTGGGAGAGAAGAGATCTATGGTCTCAGGGGCCTGCCTGACTTCACACCGTGATAGATCTGAGCAGTCCCCAGGCTGGTAGAGGACCAGCTCTCTCTGAAAAGCTGACTGTCTGCATAGTGCACCTCTGACTGCCGCCCTACATTTCTCACTGATGGAAATGCTGTGCACCTGTCCGTTTCATCTTCAGTGTCTCACTTTCACTTCTTTTCTGAGCCTCCTGTTTCTGAAGCTGCCTACCTGAGCCTAACATATGGCTTGTATCTAGATGTCCCCTCAAAGTCTCACGTGCTCATAGACGGGGCTTTTCAGAGGTGGCTGAACCTACGGTGTGTGAACACGGATCAAGGATGTACAATAATTGGATTAATCCACTGACTGGTTTAGCATAGTTCTGCATGTGTGTATGGGAGCCCCCCCGCCCCTGGGTGTAAGTAGTACCATTCAATAGGTGTGTAGCCTAGAGGGAGTATAAAGGGAACGATGGAATGCAGGCTGTCTCTTTTTTCTTTCTGCCTACCCTGCTCTGGACAGTTTCTCCTCTCTGCTATGCCTCCTTGCCTTGGAGCCAGCTGACTATGGACTGAGACCTCCACAAATTGTAACTAAAATAAGCCTTTCCTCTTTTAACTTGTGGGTGTTAGGTATTTTATCCCAGTAATGAGAAAGTAACTCAGACAAGCCTCATCCTCATGCTCAACACAGTCCCAAGCCTCTGCCTGAAGTTGCTCCCTGGTTCATTTCAGGATACAGTCGCTGGTGTCTTGTTGCTGACAGAGAGACCATTTCACCACCACACATGACTACTGACATCTCTGGGAAATTCAGGCGTATCCTGGGCCCCTTTCAGTGGGGAGCCAGGTAGTGGGGGAGAAGTGAGATCTCCGCTATTCCCTGCCTCTTTTCACTTCTTGCGAGACCCGCTGATGTACCAGCTACCTACAGATGCAGTTTAAAGAACCATAAGGGATGTATAGATTAGTTGTTTACAGGTGTGAAAACATGGGCTCTGATGAACTCATGAGGAGATCAAGATCAGGAAGACCTCCCGAGCACCCATGAGGCTCATCAGGGTCCCTCGATGCTCAGCCTCAGACAGCAGCAGAACAAGGATGGGAAAAATAAAATTCTGGCACTGGAATCCTTCCACATGTATTTGTCCAGGCATTGATTCACTGAAGTAGAGTTTACTAAGGTCCTTTCACCAATCTGGCCTGTATGAGATACAGTCCCTGCTTGCATGGAACTTAGAGTCCATTGGGGTGATACACGTGAAGCAGTAATCAGAAAAATAAATAGCAGCCCAAGGTCCTTACTATCACTCCTCTGGAAGCCAAGCTCCCTGGTTTCTTCCTCCCCTGCCACAGGAGGGTAGGTGATCTCTGTGGGCAGTGATTTCAGGTGGGAAGTTCCTACCCATTGTTTCACCTGCTTCCATAGCAGAATCCCTCAGTTCCAGAAGATAAAAGAAAACAGGACTGAGGGTGTAGCTGAGCAAGGAGAGCACTTGCCTAGGATGTGAAAGGCTCTGGGTTCAATCCCCAGCACCACAAAAATTAAAAAGTTCATAATCATCTCAGTGTCTACACAGCTGATTAGTCACCAGGAACAGCCCTTCTCACCCCTAGAAGGGATGGGAACTCATCTCTCCCTAGCAGGTTCCATCAGGCTTTATAACTTCATCCCACATTCACAGCCTGCCCACGGAGCTCATAATTTTCAGAAGGAAGGCCAAAGGCTATCTTCAACACTGGTATGGCACCTTGCCTTACACAAGTTTTATTTTTGCTACCAAGACAAACTATCATTTTAGTCACTATGTCCCATGAACTGTGCTCATGATCATTAAGAAGTTTCTGGAGCTGGATTGCTGTTAAAAACATTGATTTCCATCACCAGGAGCTTTTTACCTCCCATCTGTTAGATGCTTTGACCTTTTCTTAACATCATTAAGAGATAAAAAGTTAATCTACTGAAAAAAAAGATGCATGACCTTTCAGAAAGAATGGGGGGCAGAATGCGGCCTCCCATCATTGAGAAATTTTTATGTCCAGGAGGCAGGCATTATGCATATCTGAGCAGGGTAATTGTAGAGAGTAATGTCATGGCACAACCACAAAGCTCTGCATCTCATATAAAGCCCCTAAGGTTTAGACAAAATGAATTTGAAGGAAGAGGATCAAACTACCTTGTTAGGCTGTAGCCACACACATTCTTGACCAATCAGCTTCATTGTTGAATACAAGTGTTAGTCCTGGAGCAGAAGATTTGCTAACAGAAACCTCTTGATGAATGCAATAGTCCTTAAGTAGGACCCAGTAGATCAGAGTCTTTCTGTTCATTCATTTATTCACTGACCATTGTTTGCTGGTTACCTGGTTCATCCCAGACAGTTCTCTAGGTGTTGCAGATACAGCAATGAAGAAAAAGATAAAAGTTCCTAATATCAGGGAATGGGTGTATTGCATTCTGATGGAGAAAGCAGAAAATGAATACATACAACAAATATGCACAATAAATAAGCAAAATGTATGGTAAGTAAAATGGTGATAATTCTTTTATCAGAAAAAATATTACAGTAGGGAAGACATGGAAAGAACAAAAGTAGTGTGAGGGTGAAATCTTAAGTGGGAGAAGGGGGAAAGAGAGGGAATTGATTTGATCTTTTCTACTGTCTCCTCTGAGAGAGGTAAAACACACACACACACACACACACACACACACACACACAAGCTCCTGGCTGGGGCTTCCTATGGCTGATGCACAGAGGCTCTCCCTTGCTGTATAACTGAATGTCTTTACAGTACAAATTCATGTTGAGGATGAAGAAGCTGTAAAAACCCACAAAGATTGAGAAAATAATCTTTCTTTAGCAAATTTATCAAGCAAACAGAAGCACAGCTTGCAGAGGGATTTAAAACCACAGTTGAGCAGGGATAGTTGCAGGTGCCTGAATACGTTTAAAAGCAAATGTTTCAAAACCAAGAGAATCATAGCATCTTACATTTGTACAAAAGGAGAAAAGCTTCACAACATTAGTTAGAGCCCAGTGTGTGGGTGTCTGTGAATCCCTCTGCCCCCTTTCCAGCCTCCCCTGCTTTGTGTTATGTAGCACGGCTGACTTGAGTCAGGCTGGGTCTTATGGTTTCTGGGACTGTTTGGCCAACAGAAGGTACTGGAGGTGAAAAACAAGGGGAGAGAGAAGTCAGAGCATCTCTCTCTGTGTTGTGTGGTATTTCTAAGGGGCAGCCTCCTCCACCCCAAGGTGGGCAGCACCCACTATGGGCTCTAATTCTTCGCTGCAGCTCCCTGTGGCAGACCCCAGCACCAGGGCTGGAACCCCACCTCTTTCCCTAGCAGTGGAAGTAGCCATCTACTGGTGCTAGTATCTAGTTGCCCCTTCTTTCACTGTATTCTTTCAGTTTGGCCCAACACATTTGGTCCACTGTATTAAATTTCCCTGACTGAACTACCTGAAATAGTTCTATTTCCCTAGCTGGCCTCTGATGTGAATGTGGGCTTGTTTCCAAAATCTCCAATGTTCAAAAATTTAAGATCTATCAGTAAAGTCTCCAAGCATCCTTATAAACAAGCAGAAAAGTACAAGAAGCTGTCACAGGCAACTCATGAATTAATGTTCTATCAACCCACTTCTACCATCTGTCCCTCATCCCTTTCAACACTCTTCACTGAAGGACACCTTTGCTCCTTGACTACTGGCTGTGCATTAGGTAGTCCAGCTTCCTTCTCTGAAGACAGTCCACATCTTGGGTCTTTGGTCCCAAATGCTTGGTCTAGTGCCATTGATGCATGGGGCCATGTTTCTAGGCCCATAAAGGTTATCAAGCCCTATTCCCACTCCACAGTGCATATCACCATTTTCCTCATCTGCATGTCCTTTGTACCTCACAAGAAGCCCAGGAACACTCTTTGAGTGCAAGACGTGTAGCAATAGCAGAGGTACAAGTGGCCAAATTTGGCTCTCTGGACACTGGCACTAATTTATCTTTATTTCTCACTACTTTTCAAATGGTAAAGATAAGCTAATGCACAATCACCTTCTTCTCAGTGTAAGAAATGCTCAGATTTCTCCATTGCAGCCTGTCTCAAGTTGTAGTCTGAGGATCTGTGAGGCTTGAATATAGTGACTTTGTTAAAAATGAACATTCCTGGACCCTAAACAGACACACCAAAGCTAAAACTTTCTTGGGTGTGACCCCAGAGTCTAGATTCTAACCAGACTTCTGAGTATTCTTGTCATTCCGAAGGCTGAACACCTATATGCTATAGTATTTAAAACGCCTTGCAAGGGCCCTGAATTGTTTTGTGTGTCCAAGTTTCCCTGTGCTCTTCTGGGAAACGCTTTCCTTGCCACACAAGGGAGCCAGTTTTCCACATTAGCTTGCTGGCTTGGTCATAACTGACTAATTGCATGGCACCTGACCCCAACTGGACCATTCAGAGATGTTTCTAGGGCATTTCGTACAGGAAGAGAGAAAGAGAAGCAAACCGTCCCTGTTTCGGACCGGTGAAGGGCCGTTCTTCCACCACATGTAGAAAGAATACTGTACAAATAAATGGGCCCACAAAGCAGAAGTGAGGGAGAGAAAATCCTGGGGCCCACATGAGTTTCTACCCCTCTGGTGGTTGGTTTGTTCGAGTTGCCAGGCTCCTTCAGTATTATCTTCTTTAGATCTGGAGGCCAGGAAAGTCTTCCTTTTATCTGAGCCACTTCAAGTGGATGGAAATTGCAACAGATGGCCTTCATGCCGTTTTCCACTGGGACAAGTGGGTCATCTCAAACTGTATTTACCCCTTTAACTTCTCATCTCTTCAAATCAGAGATGGAAAAAAATCCCTCATAAATCTTGTACTTTAAGAGTTTCTCACAATGCTCTGCTCACAAACTTTGCTGGAGATTCTTAGGGCTTCATGATACAATTTCATGTGCGAAGAGAAGGAGAGAGGATTCTTCTCCAAGGACAGGAACCAAACAAAGGACAAAACAGAAAGCCCACTCACAGTGACATAGCTCTTCTCTCCTTATACAGATGGGAAATTGGTGGACAGTCACTTGTTTTGGGTCAAGTGGCCAATTCTAAAATGGAAACCAAATGTACCATAACTGTTAGATTTGGTCAATTGGAAGCTTTCTCTTCCACGTATTTTGAAAGGTATAAGTTCAGTTGGTGGTTTGTTTTGTTTTAAATAATTATTAGCATAAGTAGGAAGCTTTTATTTGGAGGAACAGCAATTTGTAACCACGACTGCCTCCTAGCCCATCTTTCACTCCACAAGCAGACATCCAGACTTTCCATCACACCAAGTAACCTTTGTGCTGTGAATTGAATGGGGAGTTGTTCAGTACACGGCAGCCCCTCAATAAATACACGTTAAATCAGGATAGAGAAATCTCCTTATTTATAAATACAGGGTTTTATTCCATCAGTGAAAACATACTCTTCTGAGGAAAAAAAACCCATTCTTTTCTATTCCTCCAACAGCAAAGTGCAAAACTGCAATTGTTACTAAGGCAAAGGAGGAGTGCAGAAGAAGCAGATTTCAGGTTCCAGCTGCCACCGAGAAGGGCCAGGCTGGCTCCTTTCAGTCCTGATCGCAAGAGGGAGAGCAGATGTGAACGTCAAACACAGGATTTCAGACCTGTAAACTGTTTATGTGTGTGCTGGGGAAGCCTATTCATCGCCTGGGCAGGCTTCTTGGACCCATAGTTCCTTCCTTCTTAACAGACATCACACAGTTGTATTTTTTTCACAGTGGCAGTGTGAGTCCCATCTGGGTGGCAGGGTTTAATGCTGGGCTGTGTGGCGACAGTCAGGAGAAGAGGCCAGCCAGGGCAGGGTGGCTGCCTGCTGCAATCAATTGTTAGTGAATGAGCACTGTAATTTTACCCAACACCTAGTTTATATTCCTGACAGCCACCTCTTGGGCCAGAATAGAGCTTATAGAGGAAGAAATAAAACATCAGGCGAATCCAAAGCAGGGATGGGAGTGCTGGAGGCTTTGCCTGCTGAGATTGAAGCTCATGCTGGAGCAATCCCAGAGAATCATCCTGGAATTTACTCCATCTTGGTGATGGGAAGACAGAAAATTCCATGTCTGAGCTGCCTGGGGCTCCAACTTTTGGAAAGCAGCAGCACCAAACAATTGTATGATGTGAAGACAAAGAATGGACTTTAGGCTCACAGACCTGACTTGGGACCCAGGCTTTACTTCCTACTTACTTACTGTCTGACTATGGGCAAGTGCTTTCCCACCTCAGGGATTCCGGGTTCTGATCTGTGGAAGGAGACATTAGCCATACCCACCTCCTAGGCTGCTCACAATGAGTGAAAGAGCAGACTCACAGAGCTTCTGAGCAGAGCTCCTGGCACATGGTGAATGCTTGATGAACCAGAGTGATTTTTGCTCTCATTACAGTTACCATGTGGGTCTGGCTTACAGAGCAGATCCCTGCATTTGAGGGTTTGTGCAGGTCCCTAAGTCCCCACAACACACCCTTCTCCTTCCTCATCCCATCTGTCAGGGAGGCCCTGTCCTCTAGGCAGAAACAGATGCGCCCGTGAGGGGTAACACACCTGTTTGCTCTAACTCATTCTCCCTGCCTTGCTGAAACTGTTTCATCACTATATGACGGGGACAATGACCCTGGCCTTTCAGAGCTATTGTGAGCACCCTGGGAAATAGCAAATACAACTGGTCTCAGTATCAGGCACGTATTAAGCACCCAGTAAGTGGCCATCACAATGACTATGATGATAAATATCCTCATTGCCCAGAGGTATTTAACAGGACCTCAAAATTTGGTTGTCCGAAAGGAAGGCTTTGGGCAGGGGGCACTGTCTGGCCAAGATTGTAATAAGCAGGCTTGCAAACCCTCATAGGACATGTTACCTTGTATTTCATATTCTCATCAACAGAGCAAGATTAGTCATAGTTTTTCCTGCTTTGCTGAGGAGCTAGTGGACACTTTTAAATCACCACTCCTGTGGGGTCACACCACCTGGCAACATCTGCCTCCACACCTACTTAAATTAGGGCTTGTATCGGCTTGCCCAGCATGAGCCAGGCCCTGGGCTTGATTCTCAGTACTGCAAACAAACAAACAAGTAGGCCTATCTAAAGTACTGAAGTGTATACCCACAGGATTTCAGGGGCAACCCCCCCAAAGCGAGGGACATCTCTCTATATTTGGAATTATTTTTGGTTGCCATACTGACACAGGTGTACTACTGAGATCTAATGGAGAGGCAAGGGACACTGCTAAGCACCCAACAATGCCCAGGAAAATCCCTGAAATAAAGGATTATCCTCCCCACCTATCAGAGCAATATCCCCCAGAAACTCTGAGAGCAGATTCAAGAGGTACATCCTGACCAAGAGAGGTCACAGGACAACAGAAGAAGACAGAATCCAGTGAAAGGGGTGGATAGGGGAGGTACAAACACAGTTTACCTTCCTGACCTGCACTCAGAGGTTAAAATCTTAACTGATCAGCTCTGGTCTGAACAGCACTTTAACTACATATAATGGTTGTTGGGGTCATCATTAGTTCTTCTTACTGAGGATTTCCTGTTCTTCCTGTTGGAACACAGGGAGGCTGCCATTCTCTGACCTTACAAAGTGGAAGGTAGCTCCAGGACTTGCTCTGGGCAGTGAAATGTGAGCCAAGGTCCTATGTGTCACTTCTGGAAGACTCAGTGAGAGCAAGAGAAGAATGACTCACCATGTTCCCATGTGTCTCCTTGGAAAATGGGGAGGAAGGAAAGCAAAGCCTTGAAAGAGGGCGTGCTCTCTTTACCCTGCATCACTGAGTGAAAAGACACAGCCCTCAGTGTGTCTCTGGTGACACTCGGCATGAGCAAGATATATACCTTCATTGTTTTTCTTTAATATATTGTTTCAAGCCACTGAACTTTAGGGTTTCTTTGTTGCCAAATTATAGTGTGGGACATTCAACCTATCTTGAACAATACTGTTGCTAATCTTTGAAAACAGAGAGGTTTCATATAAAAACCTGGATTTCCCAATTATTTTGGAAAGTGAGAGATTCTGGAAATTCTGGAAATTCATGGCAAGACTAGGAACACCTACTCTGTGGTTTGTCCCAGTGAACACGTGACCTACTCTACATATCTGCATTTGCTTGATAGTTGGGTTTGTGATGTCTGATAACAATCTTGGTAAGAATTAGTTTGGCTGTCAGGGAGCCAGAAAGGTATCTCACATGTTCTTCGTATTCAGGTGAGGGCAGGTCCCCAAGCCATCCCTTCTTCTGAGATAGGGAGATAGGATTTGGTGAGGAGAATTGTAGGATGCTTTGATACCTGGAATGCTTATCCCTATTTTCTAGGAAGAACGTTACCCCTTATATTTTCCCTGAATGGTACGAATAAATGGTATCACTTTTGTTTTAAGTGACTATTTTGGGGTGTTGTTTCATATATGAAATGACCATTGAAGAAATATGACTCTGTTAAAATCGAGGAAAAAAGTTGAAAGCACCCATTGCCTTGTTATATCTGTTTATAACAAAGCATTGGAAAAGGGAGTTAAAAGAAGACACTAATAAGTTTTCAAGCAGAATTTAGAGAAAACATAACAGGCCTAAAAAATTCTTCCCAGCTGCCAGAAATATTCTCAAAGTAGAGAAAAGGGTAGGATACAAATCAGTTCAGAAATGGTCATAAAACTCTTATTAAGAATTCAGAAATACTGAAAGCTATTTAAACCTGGTAAACCCTCTTTGCAATATAAAATCAAGAATTTTAAGGACATTATCCTAAAGCATATCTTAGAGAAATTAGAGTTTTGAAGCCACAAAATAAATACCATCAAGGTTCATAGATAACCCACAGAATCTTTAAGATAATTACATTGGAAAAAGCAACACTTGCTTAGATCCAAAGGGGCATGAGCTACTCAAAATGAAAAAAGGTTTTGGGCTTGCAGTTTTCTAAACAGTAAATGTGTTAAAAGAGGAATTCAGATACCAAAAAAGGAGCCCATGATTGTGGAAAAAGGACCTGTTATGGAACAGTCAAGAGCTCTAAAAACCAAGGTAAAAGCTGGGGAAAATATGAAGTTAATGACTTTCTTGTAGGGAGAACAGCTGGGCCGTGATTGCATAATATTCCATGCTTCAAAGGATAGGGGGTGGAAACACATGCCTAGTTAAACTGCAGAATTGCTGCAGACCAGGGTATGTTGCATGCTTTGCATTTTTCTACTTTTTGGAAGGAAACATTTATTGTAATTTCTCTGCCTATGTTTCAGCATTGCACTTTGGATGGAGGCATACAGACAACTTTTGCTTTTCCTTTGTACCCTTCTGAAGAATTTTTCCTGGGGAGCTTCACCTGCATCTGGCCCTAACCTATGTGACAAGATTTTGGACATATGACATATTATAATGGCATGTAACTTGTTCATGAAGACAAGATGTATCTTGAATGCAGGTAGGGTGTCACTGTTGCAACAAGGGAGATCATGATAGATGGTTTTGAGAAAAACATGACAAATCCGTCTTCTCCTCACTGCTCTGTCCTCTCCCATCAAGAGTCAGACTCCATCTCCCCTCCTTTCCAATCTGACTTCTGTATGACTTTTTATGGACATTAGTATGTGGCAGGAGTGATGTTCTACTTCTGAGGCCTTCAGAGACCTTGAATTTCATATTTCTCTTCCTGGACCACTCTTACTGCTGTGAGAGGAAGCTCCACCTAACTTACTGAATGAGCCATGATAAACGAAGCCATCGTAGAGCCTCTAAGTCCAGCCAAGTCCATGTGAGGCAGAGCTGATCCATCCCTGCTGAAGTAAGCCATGCCCACGCTGCCAGCCCACAGAATTGCAAGTAAGAAAAGATAATGGTTTTAAATCATCATGCTTTGAAGTGATTTGTTATACAGCGATAGAGAATTACCACAAGGAGTTCGTGCAAGTGCTTTCTTGGTGTTAGCTGATGAAATTGTTTCTGATTCACCCCAAATCAAAGTTGAGCTGAGGAATGATATCAGAGACAACCTCTCAGGGCCCCACACCTCGTCAGTAGCCTCTCCTCCCTACAGGCCTTGAAATAGCTTCCAACGTGTGCTGCGGAGATCGCCAGGGGACCAAAAGTTGCCACTGAGAGCATTTATTTTGCCAAGTTCACACCTTATTCCTTGAACTTCCAAGGAAAGATAAGGAGTGCAGGATGAGACAGGAAGAAATGATTCTGGTGCTCTCCTTTTTCCAGATTCTAGGGGGCATTCTTTTCATTGTGTTAATTCATCTTTCTAGCTCCCACTTCCTGGCCAACTCGCATATTATGTGAGGGGATATATATGATTTTTCAGATAATAAAACTGAGACTCCCTGAAATCATGTGATGATTTGAAGTCATTCAAGTAGGAAGTGAGAAACCTGGGACGAGAATTCCGTGTTCAGTATTTCTGGCTATTCATCTCTGTGTTGTGTCCTGCTTCCCTTCAGGATGTGTGCGCTGTCCTGTCCTGCTCACACTAAGCTCTGAAAATAGAAATAGTATTTGCATAGGAGGTACTTTCACACCTCCATATTTGAAAAGCAACTACAATGAGGGATGGCTTGGGATAATTGTGAGGCCGAGCTGGGTGAAATGTAGAATAGGCAGAATGATAGAGGGAGGTACGAGGAGTGCTTTACATGGAGAAAGAAGGGGATGAATTAACTGAACACTTAGGGACCTAATTTGTACTGGGAGCAACTCAGAAGTAGGTATATGTGCTGTGTCCTCCAAATGAGGAAGCTGTGACGTGAAGACGCTAAGTAACTCACCCACAGTCACACAATCAGTGAATGGCAAAGAGGTTCAAATCCAGGTGGTCCACCGCTGAAGTCCATTTCCCTTCCACAGAGTGAGACTGGCTGCTAGAGGATGGTGCCATGGAACATATTTCTATGACCAATTGGAGTTCTTTATCCATATTCACAGTCAAAGATACTTTTCCTTCATTGCCACTCCTATAACATTGCTCCTCAAGCTCTCAGCAACTACATCTGATCCATAAGCATCTTGAATCAGCAAATAAAGTTGGTCTACATATACAAACTAGCTCAAAGAAAAGGATAATAGTAATCTCTGTTTGTCTACTTCCACATTTCCTGAAAATTGCTTCACTTGTTTATTTTTTGACAGTACTAAATGCATAGCCAACCTCAGGGCTATTCTAATTACTCCAGATACACAGGATCAATACAAAACTCCTAATCCCATGAGATCTACAGTCTAGTAGACAGGAAAGACATAGTATCTTTCTAAACAAATCTCTTTTTCCTCAAACTACAAGAAAAGAGCCCAGAATTGTTTAGAGAAAGGAAAAAAAAAATCTTCATCAGCCTGTGTTCTCCAGCTATTAAAATCTAAACAAATTAATCTGAGATGAAGTCTCAGTATGTCATGATTTCTGTTCACGATCCCCCAGCAGGAGTGGTCCCCAAGGTCAGGCTGTGGTTAAAGTGTATCTGGAGCAACTCAACTAAGAAGCCCGCTGGTCCTCTACCGTGTGGCTGACCACAAAACTCCCCTACAGTCCATCTCCAAAGCACCTCTTAAATATGAGCCAGGAAAGCTCTGAGACATACTTACCTCCTTATTGGTAGCAATTAATGTACCACAACTCATTGCCAAAATAAGTTGCTTATTTTAAAGCAACTCAAACAGGCTATTTCATTCTCTAGGCCCATTCATTAAGATGTTGATTCACTCTGCAGAAGCAATTGAAACTCTTTTTTTAGGGGAATGACTACTCTTCCAACTTTAGCTTAATTCCTTGGACTCTGAGGTTCTTTACTGCTTTGTTATTCAAGGAGAGTGAGAGAATGTCTTATTTTGATATTTAATTCAGAGGCAGGGGCCTTGAGGAGGGTAGTAAAATTACCAGTTAGAATTGGTATCATTGGCAAGACTTTTTAAGGTCACTGAAGTGTCATCCACCCACACAGATGACAATCCCCCCAAAAAACAGTAGTTATAAAAGGGAAAATACCAATTGTTGTCTTGTCAAACAAAAAGCTAACCATTGTGTTTTGCATGAACACCCAGCGGCTTCCACCAATTTTGCAGAGCATATTTCCCTTTGGGCGGGGATTGTCAAGTCCTCCCTTCTATTACATCCTTCTATTGACATACCCGAGGCCCCAGGGGAGGAGAAATCCACCCAGATATTTGTAGCACTAAAAGTTCATTTGCGTCATTTGCGTCCAATGTGGGTCATTATTCGAGGCTCAGACCACATCCTGCAAAACTGAAAACAACAAGCAGACCTTTGACCAAAAAACTAGAGGGGAGGTGGGACGGGGACAAGGGGCTGGAAACTGTGGAGGTATATTAAAAGGCGCAGCTGGCATCTTAGGAGTTTTGAGGAACAAACTCTCCCTGCAGAGCAATATAATTACAACCTCTTCTTGGCTAAGTGTGGTACCCTGGAGATTACTATAAGTAACTTATAATAGAAATTTTATTAGTGGTAGTAATTTTTTATGATAATTAGAGTAATCTGCAACCCATAAAATCACAAGATATATAGTTATATCTTTTATACAGGAAAAGTGTCCTCTCAACTATGGAAACACCATAAATGGCCAATGCAGCTTTATGACCAGTGCTGGCTTTTATGCTTGACTGTTTGGTGCTTCTCTCCTTATTAATGCTCTTCATTACATTGGCAGTAAACATTTGATGACAAATTCAAAGTGTGCTCAACAGGATCCAAAGGCAACAGGCGCATCTTCAAGTGCCTTCTCTCCCAGTGTCTTCCCTCTCCTCACTTCCTTTCCCCTTTCCAGTGATTTCCCCAAAACAAGGTGGTTTGTTGACAAGTCCCCCACCAAACTCAGCCCTGTACTCTGGGTTTGACACAGGACTATTAAAGAATGGTCTCCCCTAGGGCATAATTTCAGTGGGGTTATCTTAGTCTGCCCAGAGGGGTATTGAGAAAGATCTGGAAATAATGTGCATGTGCACCTTGACTGCATGCTAAAAAAATACGTGTCCTGCTAGCTGCTAAAATGAATAAGTTTTGCATTTTGATGACTTCACAGTACTGAAGTTTCCTTTTATCTTATCTATTAGTCAAGTGCAGGTGACCTAGTTGAAGAATATTTTTCTTCCCAATGGTGGGTTAGAGAGCCAGGGTCCTTCCATCTGGCAACTTCCTATCAAGTACAGCCTCACAATATTCTGCTCCCATTTAGCTAATGCAGAAAGAAACAAGAAAGAAGATACCTTTTATTTAAAATGTCATTCCAGACTGATGCATTCAGTTGGTGAGACCCAGTCATCCAGTCAAAACCAGTTGCAACCCTCTGCATGGCAGCAGCCCTACCTCAGTCTCTCCACTCCATGGAAAAGAAAGTGAGAAGGGGGTTAAGCAGAGAACCTTCTCTGCCCCACTGGACAAGACCCAGCCTATATTTATAGTCTGTATGGAAAGATGTGTGAGGATCCAAGCTCTTCACAGAAACAGGGAGATAAGGGTATAACATTTAAGAAAAAAAAATCTAAAGCCAGGTCATCTGGGTTCAAAGCCATCCTTCCGCATTTATTGTCAGTACAATATTGTGTGAGCTATTTAACCTCTTGGAGCCTCAGCTCGTGCAGCTGTAAGATGTGAATAAAAACAGCTAATACGAGTTGAGCGCCTTGGGTACACTATCGATTATTTGGGGGGCCATGTAAATGAATTTTCTTTTCCTCTTCACTGCAACTTTACATGGTAAATGCTATTATTTTCTGAGTTGTACAAATGAGGCTGCGGCACAGAGAGGTTAAGTTACCTGTGATGATTGCACAGGTTATAGTGAAATCACGATTCAATCAGGTCCAGTGGACCAGACCTTGTTATGCCACTAATTACAGGGCATCCCACAGAGCTGTTGTGAAGATTAGATGAGATGATACAATGCAGTGGAAAGGTCTTCACAATCCGCCAGCATTTCTTGTATTTACTAAGTTACTCACTCAGGCCCCTAACTGCTCTGCTAGCTTGTCACAATGCCTGAAATACACACAGTTACTGTCATTTTGGGTTTAAGGCAGCAGATCTCAAAGACTCTCCTGTCCAAGCCTGTTCCCAACAGGTATCCCTCAAAAAGGGGGCTCTGTGGTCACTTGAATGTGAATGTGTGACATGCCCTGCCTTGGAGAATCATGGGGCGATTAGCCTATTGAAGGCTCTGGTTAATCTGGCAATAAAGAAACCCCTTTAACTTTGCTTCACCCTGCACTTCTTAAATTTATTTTCTTTAGCAACATATCCCACCATTAAACAAACAAACATAAAAATCTTGATTGGCTAATGGACCAGAAGTCTACTAATTAGAATTCTCAGTTAACCAGAAACATGTCTCTTTATAATGCACGGTACAGGAAAAAAAAAATGACAAGTTATTCAGTTCATAACAGTAAGTTTAAAACAAGGTCAAGAAATAGGAAAATATTTTCCTTGTAAATGACAAAGATATTACCTTTAATGAATAAATAGAGCCTAGAAATCAGTTAAAAAAACCCAAGAGAATAGAAAATATACACAAAGTCTAGGAATAGTTCAGGCATAGAAGACACAATGGCATAAAAAGTCTTCCTAGTAATCAAAAAAATTTCAACTAAAATGATAAAGCTCCATTCTTATGTGGCAAATTAATAAGATTTAGCATCTCCCATGCCAATCAAGGTATATACATGAAGATATTTATGTCCGTTGCTTTGGTCATGGTGCTTCAAGTAAAGCATACTAAAACATTAGGGCAGTTGGGCTGGAGATGTAGCTCAGTGGCTGGGCACTTGCCTAGCCCATATAAGGCCCTGGGTTTGATTCCTAACACTGGGGGGAAAAAGAAGCAAATAAAAGCTTATATTCAAATGTATTTATTATGGTACAGTTTATAATATAGAAGAGGAAAAAGATCAGCCCAACTGAAGAAAAAGAACAGAAAATATCATGGTTATTCAAGAAGAAGTACTGTGAATTTAAAATGATACTGTCCAGGCAGTGTTAGTAACAAAAGAAAATGCTTATGGCACCATTACTAATAAGAAGACAAACTACAGGACAGAAGATTTCACTTACGGTATTAACTCAATGCCAACTACTAGTATATAAAGATAGGAAAAAGTCAAGAGAAGCAAATGTATCTAAGAATGTTAACAGTGATGGTTGTAGTTTGTAAAGTGAGAGGTTATTTTGTTTTGTAATTTTTTGCTTTTTCTATATTTTCCAGTGTTCCTACAATGACCATAAATGCTTCTTGTCATCAGAAAAATTTAAAAAAACAAACAACAAATGTTAGGATCAAAAGAAATCAAAGAAGATATTTTCGAATTGCTGCTGATTCGGGTCGCCTTCCCTCCCCTGTGCAGATCCTAGCCTGCATCCTGACAGCTGATGTTTATTCAGAATGGCAGCCCAGAAGCCCTGTGAGATCCTCAGCCACTGAGAAAATATCCTGCTGAACTCACCACAGAACTTCCTGAGGCAGAAACGTGCAGTAACACATCTTGCAAAGATTTTCAGCAATAATATTTGAAACCAAAAGACTTCTCTTGACTGGCCTTCATTTACCAAACTGTCATTTTAGCCAAAAGAGCACATTAACAGAAAATTCTGATCAGGAGAAGATCTGCCATATGATTGTTTAAAGTAGCTGCTGCTCCAAATAACTCATAATTCTACTCTTTTAAAAATATATTCTATTTCCTTTTCTTTGTTATTTCTTAATAACATGATGCTATAGTTTGGATCTAAAATATTCTCCCAAATGATGGTATACTAAAGGCTCCCTCCCCAAGGCGATGCCTTTGGGTGGTATAGGAACCGGAAGGAGGTGGGACCTAGTGGAATGTTTTTAGGTCATTGGGGACCTAAAGGTGATGCACCTGAAGAGGATGGTAGAAACCTGGCTTCCTTATCTCTTTTCTTCTGGGGCCATGGAATGAATGGCTATGCTGCATGTCTTCACCATGAGGTACTGAGGCACCATGGCACCAAAAGCAAGTGGGGCCAACCATGGACTGGAACTCTAAAACTGTGATCCAAAATAAATTTTATCTCTTTGTAATTAATTATCTTAGATGTTTGTTATAGGACCCAAAACTGACTAACACACATGGAAAACTAAGACTGGACTATACAACTAATATCTGGAACACTGTCCTCTCTATTCTTTCCTGTAGCAGAGATTACTCTATGTTTATCAAATCCCTTGTCTTTCCTTCCTGGGCACATAAACTACATTTCCCAGTATCCTTTGCAGCTAGAGCCAGCTATGTAATGAATGCTGGCCAAAGGAAGGGGATCAGAAGGGACGGACAGTAGTTCCTCACACACAGTTTATAAAGCCTTCCCACATGATACCAGCTCTACTGCCTCTGGGTTCCTCCACCTGCTGGACACATGCAGAGAATCTGATAGAAGACTCCAAAAGCCTAAGGAATGGGGAAACACAAGAGGAAAGAACCTTGAATCTCTGTCTATATAGAGCACAATACACACACACACACTATTGCGTTACATCCCTGAAATCCGGGGGAATGGGGGAGTGTTTGTCATGACAGTTTGCTCTCCCTGACTCACGCACTCCCTCAGTACACTACTCTTGACAGAATGATGACAGAGAAGCATTTTAGATTAAGTAGAAGATTTAGAGATTATCAGACTTGGATTTAAATCCCGGTTCCACCACTCTCTAGCTCCAGGGCTTTGAGCAAATTTCCTTCATCTCTCTGAAGCTCCATTTCCTTTTGTGCAAATAGAGTGTAAAATAGCACCCATCTCTGGTGCTGTCCTGAAGTTTAAATCTATGAGTATAATTAAGTGCTTGAAGCAGTTCTTGACAAGGGTACACATTCAATAAGTGAGCACTTCTCTTTTGCCTGTAAACAAGATCCATCTTAGCAACTGTTTTTCTTTCACAATCCCAAAACAAAGAGATTCCCTGAAGCAAAGATCCTGAAGTTGCCCTTCTAGTATTCCTGCATCTACTGCCCACAGGTCCTCAGGCCCTGACCGTACTCACCGTCTCAGTCACACAGCTTACACGGAAATGTGTCTGAAACTCTGGCAGTAAGAGAATCAAATAGAGGAAGGACATGCAAAAGACCCTATGTGTTTAAGTGTCATTAGGACAGTCCTGCATCCTTCAACAAAAGTGATTGGAATTAGGATAATAGAATAAAGTGCCTTCCTGTTTTCTTCCTTCCCTCTTCTGTCCCTTAAAAATGAGTTTCAATCAACTACCAGGCATCCTGCTGGATTCTAGATTATAAGAGTGGTGGAAGTTCATGGTCCAGTGGATGAGATGCAGAAGTAAAAAGACAAATAAAAAATAAAGCCAGCTATGTTAGTGCACACCTGTAATACTTGTATTCCACAAGGCTGAGGCAGGAGAAGGACAGATTCAAGCCCAACCTGCATATCTTAGTGACTTAGCAAGACCCTGCCTCACAGTGGAAAAAAATAAAAAAGCTGGGAAAATAGCTCAGTCTGAAGACCCTGAGTTTAATCCCCAGTCCCAGTCCCCCCGCAAAATATTTAGTCATTCAATAAATACTGAATATGGAAATGTGTCAAGTGCTCTTCCAGGGTTTATCTGTGAGCAAAACAGAAGGAAAAAAGAGAAATCCCTGTATTTATAAGGTTACATTCCAGTTCATATACAGATGATAAATCAAATAAGTAAACTCTGTTTCATGTTGAACGGTCTTCGGACCCACTGAAAAACATAAAGCCGACAAGGGTATCAGGAGGTGCCAGCATGGGAGGCAGTTGCCACTTCAGGATGGTCAGAAGAGCCCCTGGCTTAGAGGATGACATTGCAGCAGAAGCCTGAAGGGGGGGGGCACCATATTGATGTCCAAGGAAAGAGTACACCAAGCAGAGAACACAGCAGCGCAAAAGCACTGGGGTAGATGCCTGCAGGAGGCCAGTGTTGAGCAGTGGAAAGGGGCCCCCACTGTGGTGTCCTGTGCTGCCTGATGCTGCCCTAGGGCTATCTGCCTGTTTCCAGCTAAGGTACTTCTGACCAAGAGGACTTGGGATATGGAAAAGCAAGAGATGGAGCGGCGTGATTACCATGCATGTAAAATAGGTGAGAAACAAGTATTCTCAAGTTTGCTTCACTGGTGTCACACGCTATCTTTCCTTTCGCCTCCAGAGATAAGGAGGTCACAGCCCCGAGGTTCAACGCTGGGAAGGGACCGCGGCTTCTGCAATGCAAGTCTGTGTACAGGTGACATGGCAGAATGAAATGGAAGGGAGGCCACACTGGTAATGCAGGTGAGGCAGGTGGTCATCCAGGGCACACAGGGAGAGGCCAGGCCCCAACCACAGCCCAGAGGTCCTCCCCACCGTTTCCCACCACCAGTGACATGTATCCTGAAGAGAAGCGTTTGCTCGGGAGTCACTGGCCATTTCTATTCTACTTTGAAGGGAGAAAGCCTCTAGGAGAAGGTGGCCCTTTCCTTCCCATTATTTCACTGGTTCATACGTGGCCACCACGAGTCAGGGGCAGCATCATGCAGAACAATCACAGCAGTGCCTGGAGGCCAAACCCTCCACCCCATTTCCTACACTGTGCAATCCACTTTTTAGCATAATTTTTCCCTTTTCGTAGATGGTCAACGTGAAGCTTGAAATAGGATTTCCAAATAATGTTGCATTTACTCAGCATTTAAATAGTTAAAACTGCACTTGTAAAAACCTCCAAAGTCATGCAATAAAACCTCACTGCTATGCTGTTCCCCAGCTGCACCCAACCCATGTTCTCAATGTCTGACGTACCCGAGATTCAAAAGACATCATGCCGCTATCTCTCCATCTCCTCTCCCCACCCACTAGCATATTGTTTTTTTCCCTTAACAATAAATCATTACCAGAAGAGACTCCTTGTGCTCCTTTATGGCTGCATAGTATTCCATTGTGTGTGTGACATGATTTATTTAGCCAGCTCCCCGCTGATGGATGCTTGGGTTTTTGCCAGTGTTCTGCTATTGTGAACAATATAGTAATGAATAGTCTTGTGTACGCTGCATTGTGTCTATGCAGCAGGTATCAGAGGATGGCTTCCTGGAAGTGGGATTTCTCCACCAAAGGATATGAGCACTTGTGATTTTGACAGATGCTGTCAAAATACCCTCTTGGAGCTTGTTCCTAGTCCCCCTCCCCCAACAGTGCCCAAAGGCACCTTTCTCTCCTCACACCCACCACCCATATAGTTTATTTCCAAACTTTTCATTCCTGCCAATCTAATAGGCAAAGCATGGAGTTTATCTAATTTGATTTAGCGATAATGAGAGAGCTTGTCTCCTTGGAGGGGATTGGGCCTCTCCAGATCTACCCTCTGCCCTTTTCGTGCAGTCCATACCCAACAGGGCTGATCTCTATGGGCAGTCACACTGCTCAGGCTCCCAGTGCCTTTGGCCAGCTGGGCTTGGCCTGTGCAAGGGATAAGGAAGGAAGAGAGAGAAGAAGGGGTGACAGACACCTCTGAGCCTCCCTGAGCTCTGGCTGTGCTGCGAGAAGGAATGAGGTGCCCTGCCATGGGCACGAGCCGCCATGACGGAGACCATTCTTCCGTGACGAAACTCTCCTCGGGTCCTGTAGCGCCGTTCTCTGTCCTTATCTCCTTAGGCCTTGGGGTGGCAGCCCCTTGCCTCTGACGCCTCCTCCTTTCCTGGTGTTCCCCCTACCGCAGTCCACACCTCCGTACACGTCAGCATTGACAACCTGTCTTCACTCAAGCCTTTTGAACGTTCCACCTGGTGGTGGGAAGCAATTGGGTAGTAAAATTATATTAAAATTTAATTTTAATTTTCTACTTGGAGGTGTCTAAAATATTCACGTTTTTGTTCTCCACTACTTTTCCTACCAAGCCAGCATCTCTGGCCACTCCCAGATATCACCACCATTCAATAGGTGCTCCCGCCTCACCCTCCAGCCCACCATGCTCAGAGGGGTTGTGTTTATACTAGGTCAGGAAAACCACTGCCACCCACAGAGAACTCTCCCAGGGCTCTGAACATCTCTCAAAACCAAGTTTAAACTCTAACTGATAAGGTTACGTGCAGGTTAATTCCATATTTGCTTATTGAGCATCTATTATGTGCCAGGATTTAAGGAAAGAAACAAAGTTGAATAAGATGATTTTCTTCCTTTGAGGTGCTTGTAGACTAGGGTATTCAGGAGACTATAACCTGGTAACTGGTTAATGACTGGTAGATTCAAGTCTACTGAACCTATGAAAGATAAGGGTAAGCAGTGATCTAGGGTTAGAGGATACCACAAATGGAACCAAAAACATTGAGATTTAACAGCATAGAATTTCTCTGAAGGGAAGAAAAACATAAAATCTGTTCACAAGGTATGCTGTGTTCCAGGAAATAGTGATGAAAAATGATTGACATGGAGAGAGACATTCCTTGGTCAACTTCTAAGACTTCAAGGGGAAAGAAATATTTTCTGGCCTCCAGGAACCACATCAAGGCATTGGCAATAGAAAAGTCATCCTGATGAGGAGCAGTGCTCATAGCCAAAAGATGACTGGGGGATGTCTGTGAGTTCTGAGAAGAAGAGTGTGTGACTCAAGTAAATTATACACAGTCAAGTTGTCATGCAAGCACAAAAGCAACACAGAAGTA
Source organism: Dinomys branickii (assembly GCA_004027595.1). NCBI lineage: Eukaryota > Metazoa > Chordata > Mammalia > Rodentia > Dinomyidae > Dinomys > Dinomys branickii. The sequence goes on along the minus strand of PVLD010006146.1, from coordinate 19,449 downwards.
TTTTGGAATATAAAAGATATTATGAAATAGTCATCCTTACTCCTTTTTTTAAAAAAATGAAAAGAACTGATCCATAATAAAATACAGCCACCCAAGAACCAAATGGTAAAATTAGTGTGAAATTCATTGCCAACAGACTATGAAAAGGTGTCTGCAGAAATTTGAAGGGAGGAAGAATTTTATACCCAGCAACATGGTATTTCTGCTACAAAGGCAATAGTCAACCCCATGCATGAACTCAGGGAAACCAGCTCAATGATCCTGTCTTAATGAAAACAACATGCTTGGTAAAAAACCTGGCCAAGACTTCCTTATACATTCTTAGCCCAGAATATTCTCTTACAGTCCTACTGGACTTGTGCATAGAAGCTTGCAGAGCTTATAGGACTCCATTCCATGAACATTCTTTTTTTTTTTTTTGGTACTGGGACTTGAACTCAGGACTTGGCGTTTGCCAGGCAGGCACTTATGCCACTGAGCTATACCCCCAGCCCCCTCCATGAACATTCTTCTTGGGCCCAGAACCAGTGTGGTGGAACCCATCTCTCATAGTGTGGGAGTTACTTCTTTAGTCTTTCATGGATGCCAACCCTCTTAACATGTGTCAACAGGGCATGAACAGAGCAGAGGGCAGAGGGTAGAGACCAACTAGAAAACCCAGTTTCTGTCCTCCGACTCAGTGAAGAATGGACAGTGACCCAGCCACACCTCAGCTCCCAGAAGGAGACAGATTCTCATTTGTAACATCTCGTGGCTGCTGCTGCAGGACTTGTGGGAGTTCCAGATTTTGACTGCGACACCAACAGGAGGTTTTGGCTTTTCTCAGTGTTTTGGGTTCTCCATGTGTCATAAGGAAGAACCAGAGTGGCTACTGCATAGGTGTGGGCATTTATATGCCATATCCTATCCCCGGAAGACACATACAGAAAGTGCTGAGCCCAAGCCTTGTATAGCGTAAAAAGGGGCCTGCTTTTTCCCTCCCACTCCACCCAATGGAAAAAACACCTCCACGCTACAATGTGACCAAACTTCTTCCTGAGTCTGACTCAGGAAGTTCTCTTTGTCTTTTATAGGCTTGGGGAAGATGAGCCAAAGGGAAGCTTTGGTTGGTGTCATTTATTTGTTTATTTGAGATTAAAGCTCAAAAAGCCAGATCCAATCTTCAGAAGCTTATCTTTATGGTTTCCATTTTATTGAATCTCATTTTGCTAATTCCTCGGGATTCCATACTCGCTATTAGCCATAATGGTTTCTTTATTGGTTTACCCCTAATAACTTGTTAATTGATAGTTCTTATTGCTTTAAAACCCAGGCTTTCCCAACCTGAGAAGCCCAATTGAGCCATCACTAATAAAGCTCAGCTATGATGAGAGTTGCAGGGCTTCAAACTTGGCAGTGGTAGAGAAAAGATGCACTTTTTCAGCAAGGGTCCAACACCTACGGAGCCCCTTTGCTTGTTCTGGGAACTGGTGGGGGGCAAGGAAGGGCGAACGGGTAACCTGGGTGAAAAATGCTGTGGCCTGAAAAAGCCATTTCCTGACAGGTGCTGCTGCGGGGACCCCTGCCATCAGCTTGTTGCTATGCCCTGAAGATGCACAATACCAGGACAACATCTTGTTCAGCTATTTGTAAACAGAGCCAGAGCCTCAGAGACATCCCACTCACAAGGGAAACATCGATTTGAAGAGGTTTGGAGTGGGGCTTGAGCCTCAACAAGCGAGGAAGGGCCTTCTTCAACTGACACAATAAATTAGTTCAAAGCTGGTGACAGCCCGGAAGATTACCCACTGCCCCAACAAAGGAGAGACCACGCTGGTCCCCTTCACGAAAACATAGATAAAAATTGTGTTCTTCTCCTCTAATGAGGCAAGCTCAGATATAAGTCAATAGAGCAATTCATTAACAAATCTAATGAAATCCCTTGGGTTGCCAACGAGATGGCAATGAAAATCTCCTTGGGCCGATAGTCCATATGCTGAGGGTCAGATTGCTGAGTGGTTTCCTCTGGCCTATTCACTGCCCACATATGGCAGTTAAGGTCACTGCTATCAGACACTTTCTCTGTCCACAAAACAAAATTTCCATATGGCCCATGGAAATGGCCCAGCCCAGCTCCTGGGCAGCTTCCCACGGCTCTCTCTTTGTGCGGCACTGGTTAGAAGTATAGAAAAGGGTGTGCGGGGTTACCTCGTCACTCAATTGCTCCCCCTGCTTTGTGTGTCAGTCCAATTTAGGGAAAATCTGCATCACTTTTCCCCCTGTCTTTCAGACTCCAACGCTCATGTCAGTCTATTAGAACGTGATGGAAGAGGTGGTCGCAGCCTCCGCATTTAAATCCTTTTGAAACGGCGGTGACCTGCTGAAGAGGGATCTGAGGGGAAGGACAGTCTCAAGGCTCTTTCAAATCCACATAAATAAAGGCCTCGCCTGGCTTAAAGTGGCCCCTCAGACTGAGCCCCACAGAGCCCCGAAAAAAAGCCCAACACGATTGTCATGGATATTACATGACAGTAACAAGAACAGGCCAGGGAAGGCAAGGCTCCTCGCTGCACAAAACTGGACGGGGCTTTCTTAGTGATTTGGGTCTTGGATTGTTGACAGCCCAGTAAATAGGCTGTTTAACCCTTTGAAAGTGAATAAAGAGGGTGTAGACAAATACTTTCTGATGGAGTTTGTGCATGTAATGGGCAAGAGAGTACACACACTCGAGGACTTTGGGGACTTGGGGGGTGGCAGGGAGCCAACTAAAAAAGGTGCTGGCTACTTGGATTTCTTTTGAAATTCATGGAGTGAAGCAGGAATCAGCGAGAGCAGACCTGACTGCAGGGGACCAGGATGTTTAAGACATTTAACAAACATCCTCCTGTGGCCCCTGCGGGCTGTCGATATCTGATGCTTGGGGAAGTCTGGGGAACGCTCCTGGGGCCCAGGGACCCCACCCAAAGCCTCTGTGGTTCTACTTACTACCTTCTGGGGGTGAGGACAGCAAGGAGGGCTGGTGCAGATGGCTCGGACTGCAGCAGACGCCAGCTGAGCACGTGCGTGTGCCATCTCCCTTCCTCATAACCACTCAGCAAGGCAGGAACAGTGAACCCCATTTGACTGATGTGGAAACAGAGGCATGGAGTGGTTAAGAAATCCCTCGCTGATAAGTAGCAGCAGGCGGCTTAGAATATTCCTACCTCCTCCACAACACTGCCTTTCAGCCTGCTCTCCATTGTCTCAAAATGGGAAAACCCCTGTTGTGTCTGTCTCTTTGCCCATTGTTTGATAAATACAAGCATGTAGTTCCTCTCTCTCCCTCTCCCTCTCTCCCTCTCTCTCTCTCTCAATCTAATTTAGGGTGGAAATGTATTTCTCCTGACCCAAGAAGCCAAAATAAACAGCGGCATGAAAACTGCCTCCCAGAAATGTAAAATTATGCATATTGCCTCCAATTTCATAAGCTGTTTAGGTTACCACTGAAATGACTCCCCCGTGACCCACAATTCCTAAGACTTGGCAGCCACCTCGTTTCTATAAATCCTAATACTACCGTTTCTAACCTCTGACTGTACTTTAGCAGGGGAGGGCCCTTTTAATTCATTTAGCTCCTTTTAATTGTCTTTGGGGGGACAAGCGCTTTCTTTAGCCAGCGTGGCTGGCAGGGGAAGCTGATTGCTGGAGTTCGCTCTGCCATTCACCAAGTCTTCTCATGAAAATGCATGCTGGGCTTCGGCACCCTCGGTGATTGTAATATTTCTTCCTTACTGTTGATGTCAGAGTCATTACAGGCAGAGGCTGACACATCTGACGTGTGGCATCGACACACATTAGGTGGTCCTCAGATAATTTTTAGACAAAAGTTTAGTCTAGTCGGTGTAGCAGGAGCCCTGCCCTGTTCTAACTAGCAGAAATAAAAAGAAATACATCTTCCCCAGCTGGCTCTGTGCACATTATAATTAGCCCTATTTGTGTGTGAGCCTCCCTCTCCCCTCCTAGAGGCTGAGAGTTCCTGGGGGCTGAGGCTGGGTCACAACCGTGCATGTGTCTACCCCTTGTGTCTGGAGGGTGGTGTTTCTATTATTTGCTATAATATTGCCAGCATTATGCTGGGCAGTTTTCTATGATCTCTCCTTTAATGTTCATATCAAACTAATGATGACTATAAATAGAAAAGAGTCTGATGCCCAGGGAGATGAAGCAACTTGCCTGGAATTAAGCAGCTCTTATGTCCAATTTGAAACTGTGACATGCTTTCTACAATGCTGCCTTGCCTCACGCAGGGCCCTACACACCCAGAAATCAGCAGATACTCGTCCGTGTTTCTGTGAAAGGCTAAAGTTCAAGCCTACAGATATCACGGCACTGGTCTGACACCCTACGGGTGTTCTTTGGTCCTCCTCCTCCTCACCCCTCTTCACCCCTGCAGCATCTGCAGGTGCTTCTGACAGTTTGGGCTCTCCTTAATGCAGGATCAATCACGGTAAGTAATGTCTCATACTTGCTTGTGTTTTACTACGGAAAAATAAACGAGCATTTTCCATCTGCTGATTTGATAGCGTGAGCTCGGACTATGAGGGGAAGCCATGAACGGCTGCAGGAGGAAAAGAGCATTTTTTTTGATAAATCACACTTTAGATACTCAATCTCTAAGTTATTACAAATTATAAGGTTAAGACCTCTTAGACAAATCCTAGCTACTTAAAAATTTAAAACTCCAGGGTAAAGCAGTGAAGTACTAATGAGCTTCAGGCTACTACATTTCAGCGTCTTAGGGAGAAGGTTGTTTCATGTGAGAGCTTACGAGGGAGGAAGAGCCAGTCTGTGAGATATTTAAGGAAGAACTATGCTGGGGGAGGCCAGGGGTGAGGGGCAGGGGTTGAGAGAGGTGGAAAAGGTAAAGGTGGTCACTTAGAAACTTCTGGACGAGTCTGGCTGGTTCTGATTGGGAACTGTCAAACGTGAGAGTCCTCCAAATGCTTCATCATGTCACCGTGGCATTGGGTTTCTGGAGTGCATCCCTATGGCCTCTGAAGAGAAGAAACAAAAGCATTTTATGAAACATGGTGCCATCACAACAGGATTCGAGAGTGTGTGTGTGTGTGTGTGTGTGTCTGTGTGTGTCTGTGTGCATCCATGTGTAACCTTTCATGAGGAATCGGGATTAAAATCTCTAAGAAAATATAGCAGGCAGAAGCGACACGCAGTATTTATTTTCCCAGTGGAAATGTAAACAGTGGCGGTGGAAGATGAAAATATTTAGAGAACAAACTGACCCGACCCAATTAAAGGCTTCAAGAAATGCCTGAGTCACAAAGAAGGACGAGCGCTTGGTGGGCCTCACCGCAACTTCGATGGCATGTGTCACACACACCGCAGCGCCCCCAGACGATGTAAGATGCCCCTCCAACACGTCCCCAGCACACACCGTGCCTGGGTGACCGATAAGGACCTGGTAATGTTCAGACTCTTGTTTTGAGGTCTTGCTGGTATGCAAGACAACAGTTCTCTGGTTCTTTCTGTTTTCCGACTTTTGGAGGTCGGAGTAACTTTCTCCCGGGTCTAATCTATTATCCTCTGCTTCCATCCCATAACCTCTGGTTCAGAACCATCCCAGGGTGACATCCCTCACATAGCCCCAGGTTTCCCCTTCCAGTCACCAGCATTCCAACCAGGTCTGACACTAAATCCCCGAACGATCTCATTTTAATTAATGATGCTAAAATGGGCCATTTGGAAGGAGGGCCTGTTTGCTCAACACAAACCTCCCTCTATCCCACCCAGCTTGGGTCTCAGTTCCACATTTAAAATTAAATTATGCTTGGGATAATATTGTCTCGAGCTCACAGTTGCTGACATGGATATTGACAAAGACTTAGCCAGTATTTTAATAAGAAAACAAAACGCAGGAAAAAGCGCCAGAGTTTCCAGGCAGATCATTAGGAAGCAGGCGCGGAGGCCGGGGACTGGTGGTGACTGCATCACAGTGCGTCATACAACTTAAACTTCTTTTGACATCTAGTTATGTCAAAATGTGACTGATCACCCAAGGGTTGGAGCTCCTGAGAGGGAGAAGTTTGCTGACAGACAGCAGCGCACAAGCAATCTTAAATGAGAATCAAGAGGAAGTAGCATCCGGGCTTCCTGACAGTCCGCAGCTGCTACCTGGCTCCGTCTCACTGAGGAAGGGCTGTTCTGATGAGGAGACCTATTAGCATCTGCACACTTCTGTCTCATTACCGCACATCTGTCCACCTTTATTCCGGCACCGCCGCCTCTCATCTGACAGCTCAGGCATTGTCAGGGACCAGGTATAGCAGAACTGGGTACCGCAGACTCACCAGCCCTGCTTTTATTTCCTAAAGGCTGGTGTGCGGTTTGACAGTACCATGCTGTGGAGGCAAAGGAGGTAATTAACATATTGGGCAGCTCTTAAACAAAGCTAAGATGTGGGTGGTGATGGGGCAGGACCACTGTGTGGATGGGGTTGCGTGTGGGGCTGGGAGACCATTGCTGTTGTGGACCTCAGTTCTTTGATTAGCCCCATAGCAGAGATGAGCTGAACTTTCTGAGTCTTTTACATTTTAAGAAAAAGAAAGAAGAGAAAGAAAAGGGCAAGCTTTGATGTTGATCACCTACACCACGGACACATTGCATTTAGGACTCTCTGTAGGAATACACTGGTCGCATTAGCCTTGCTTGATGCTTCCAAATGCACATTCTACTTATGGAGAGGGCAGAGGCAGACCTGCCTGCCCCCAGTTTTCTCCCATCATTAAAACACAGATAAATATGACTCTATTTACATAAAACAACAGCCTCATATGCCTGCCTCAAAACTAGAAATCTAACTGTAGCACCTGCTCCACCAAAACCCATGTAGGTGATGGTGACGGTGGCCATTTGTCAGGGAGGAGGGGTTAGAGGTCCTTTGCTCAATTTTAGGGGCCAAAGGAGTGGGCTTATGCCACCCTTGGCCTGCCGGGGTCTTTGAGGGAGGGAAAGAAGGCCACTCTGTGTTCAAATAAGCTTGGGGTCTGAAAGGGACTTGAGCACTCCTGCGTTCAGCTCTGGATGAAGACTGAGGGCCCTGGCATGGGAAAAAGACAAGATGAAGCCATCACCCCTCTGCAGAGAAGGAAAGCCAGCCCTCCTCTGCTCTGAAGCCTTCCTTACCCGGCTAACAAGGAGGAGACAATAGAATTTGGCAGGAAAGGTGCCCACTGAGACTCAAACCCCAAGGGACCATGAGGGGTCCTAAAACGGTATCCGTGGCATGGCCCAGCCCGCCTAAGACTCTGGTGAGTGCAGTTGAATTTAGGGCCATTTAGGAGAGGCCTGGCTTCCCTCCCAGCACTCATGGCTTCCATCCCTCTGATATTTCTTTGTTCTCCTGCTCACGGAGGGTTTGTATGGGTTAATGGAAAAATTATTGCTATTTTGCCACAATGCAATCAAAGTCAGTTCAGCAAACCCTGATAAAGTGAGAATAGCTTATTCAGATGGCACTGGCAGGCCTGAACTCACAATTGCAAAGTTTGAATACAAAATAAGATATTCCCCCCTTAAAAAAAAAAGACAGAATCCGTTGTCATTCATGCTAAAAAGGCATTACAGACTGTCGACACTGTACAGAAAAATAGGAGATGTTGACCTTTTTATTATAGACTTTTCTCTACTGTTGCCCTTCTTTCAACTGCACATCGCTCCCCCCGGTTCCCCCCGCCCCTCTCCGCACTCGTACACACACTCTTCAGCTGTATGTTATCTCAAATAATTACCCTCGCTTCTGGCTGTCCCTGGTGACTTCTGCTGCTAAAAAAGCTACTCATTGTCGGAGACTGAAGAGGGATTTCAAACCTGCTTCTTGTGGCCGGGCAACGGCTCTTAATTAACCACTCAGGTATTGTGGAAGCTCCCAGCTCTGCTCGCTTCCATATGGCTGGAACATGTCCGCAGTGATAATCATGGAAGGAAATATTGTATCAAAAAAGAGCTCGCACAACTGAAAGCTTGTGCAAATTATTTTTAATGATTCTTCTCTGGTAAGTCGGCTTATTTGTTATTTCAAGCAGAGAGAGAGAGAGAGAGAAATTCATTTGTCCTTGACCCAGACTCCCTCCCAGCCCACACCCTCTGTGCCCTCCACCCTAAATCTAATCCTAGGCACTGTCACAGACTATGCCCTGGGTAGGGAAACCCCTCCAGACACCCTAGAAAGCTTCTCTTGCCACGAATCTCCTAAGCTTTTGTTTCTATTGGGTGCCTGGCTGTTCTGAAAAACACGCGCGCGCACAAAATTCACAGATTTCCCACAAGCAGGTGATTCTTAGGAAAGCAAGGGGTGAGCTGTTCGGTAGTATGCACCTCACATTTTTGTGCTTCCAGTCTTTCTTGCTTTAAATAATCAGGCACAGAGGAGGGGCAAGTGGTAGTGGTGAAGTTTATAAATCTAATTAAAAAGGAAGTAGCATTTACATTTGAAAACCCACCCATCCGCCAGTGCACCGTGTCACTAGACGTTATGTACGATTTTACTTTGCGACAGAAACCATTACGTTTAAAAATTCATTACAGCAAGGTTAGTTAGACACATGATGGATGCAACTTTAATCCTGCCATATATTATTACAGCAAAAATGTAAATGATGAAAAATATTTTGTGCTTATCAGCGTTTATGTGGAAATGTGTTCCAAGGTGATAGATGGTGTTATATTTCTATTATTGGGATGAAAAGAAAGCAATACAAAAAGATGAAGTGTTTATTAAAACATGGCTACTTGTGATAACATATTCCTGTTGTACATGACTTTAAACATATTCGCTGCGGGCATTTGTCCAAAACAACTGTGAAATGTGTTTGCTGTGCGAATCAGGCTAAGTTTTTTTTTCTGATTACAGCTCTTTTTAATAGACTAATATTAATTCTAAAGCATGTGGAGTTGTCAGCACTGTTTCCTTTCTGACATAGTTAGGAATGTGTGTGAGTGTGTGCGCATGTGTGTGTGTGTTAGAGACACCGTCTGTGGCTATGAAAAGAAAAAGGCTTGCATGTTTATTTTGTATAATCGTCCTCAGGAAAACAGGCCGCCCAGTTGAGTGGTATTCCCAAAGTGGTGTCATCGGGAACACAATAACATTCTATTAGAACAGCAACGAACAGAGGGGGAAAAGCGATACCAAACTTCACTTTCCAATCCGGTGGGCGTACAAAGACAAGGCTGCCTTGGTTTCACTGTCCAATCCACTCCATCAGGACGCAGGAATACATCGTGGCTGTGTCCAGGGAAGAGCCAACACGGCAGACTCACCGCAGACTCAGATACTGTCTGTGACTTACGGGGAAGTTAACTCCTAACGCCTCTTGCCAAGTTCACTCACAATGCGGTTCCTGCTTCCATTCCCCTCTCCTTTTTTTTTGCTGCCAGCCCAGAACAATGGTACCTCCAACTACAAAATGAAATAGGACACAAGAGGAAAAATAAACCCTCACCAGCAAACCAAAGAAGAAAAAGAGACCAGGACAATTTATCACGAAATCCTATTTATAGAAAATGGACAAAAGACAAAAGCTTTCCTACATACTTGGCTGTGCCCCTCATCATTTAGAACAGATGCTCAATATTGCGTACAAGTATCCTTTCCCCCAAAGCCTTTAGGGCTCAAATATTGCGATAACGTTTACTCGGGTACCCAGGAAGCCTGTCTGCCGAAGGTAGGCCCCGTGTTACCTGATTCACTATATATATTGTAACTCTTTCTCTGCTTCCTGTTGATGACAGATCTTGTAATAGATTTGGAATTGACCGGACTCGAAAATCAATTCCACCTTCCCCTCCTTTCACTCAATGTCCCAAGTGTCTCCTGGGAGGAGCGCACCATAGACTTAATGCAAATATCCAAGCAGTCCCTCCCCGCCCCCGCCCTGTGCTCTTTTCTTTTTCTTCTAACATCTGCTTGTAGGAGGATGTTGCTATGTACATTAGCACTGTAAAGCCTAGCACCCTTCGCACTACCTTTGGCACAGGAAACAGGGAAGCAGCGAGCCAACAATAACACAGGCCTGGGTATTTCCTACCTCAGCACTCTCCACGGCTCGGCTTCACTGCCGCCCGCAGTTGTTATCTTTAGGAAGTACAACGTGGAGAAGAGGGAAAGCTTATCTGGCTCCCATCCGAGTTATAAGACGCAGAGCTCCTCCCCATACACCTTGGGAACATTGTCACGGAGGGGTCACATCCGCTCAGACTCAATGCCAGGGACTGAACGTGGGCCTGTGACCTACGCTGTCCTCTCTGTCCCTTTGTTTGTGGCATAAAACCAACTCAGCCGATTTCTTTCAAAGCACAGGTTAATAGGGCTTGAGAGGCTGGGGAGCCTCAGCACCCTGTCCTCAGCATAATCCTGAGTTTTCTTTTGTATTTACCCGCCTTTTTTCCCTTCAACATTTATTTTAAACACACACACACACACACACACACACACACGCGCGCACACACACGCACACACACACACACACACACACACACACACACACTTACTTTCTCAAGGAAACAGGAGCTTTCAGAAGAACTTGCCCAAAGCACACCCCGTCAGGCCATTTTCCTGTTTAGAGAAATTCCCTAAGCCAGGATCGGAGAAGCGGTGGACTGACCCAAGGCTGCCCTATTAAATGTATTTCTTTCCTGGACCTGAAGAATATTTGCTGAAAGCTGGATTATCACTTGGTAGACCACCAGCAGCTGTTGAAAACCGGGGCATAAAAGCTTGTTTATGTCTTTAATGGCTCACTTAATGATCGAGCAAGTATGTTATTCATAATAAAATGCCAAGGAATAATCTTAATACCCCGATGCATGGCGCTAGTGAATTAAGAAACATCTGCTGTGTCATAAAAGAACGTTTTATTTGGGGTCTACATTAAAAACATGATTCCATGGCATTCTACTGATTTATACTGTACACAACAAATTATGATGTCTTGAAGCAATTATACTTTACAATTAAACCTACAAGGCCACTCTTGGAAAAAAAAATTCTGCCTGGTCTTCCTCATTCTAAATCATTTAAAACACACACTGTGGTCTTGTGTCAATATATTTCACCAAAGTAATGCTTAAAATCTCTCTTGGCATTCAAGCCTCTCTAGGAAGATGCCCAAGTTGTGCAATACTCCTGAAATCACCACTACAGAATTAGTGGCTATTTTGACTCACAAGGAAAAATGTAAAAATAATCCCTTGCTGTGTGTCTCTTGTCTGACTCTGACCTGGGAGCTTATTTAAGTGACTTGAGGGATTCAAAATTCAGAACTGGGCTTAGTTAGGGATGAAAGTTTAGCCTGCATATTGTGGGGCTGGGGGAGTTGACATGTCCCCCAGAAAATGAGATGTGTGGAACCTAGGACACTGTGGCCCTAGCCATACCCCTGCAGGGGGTAGGTGCTGACGGGACAGGGTGTGGCCCAGACAATCTCAGTCTTCATCCCCTCTACTCCAGATGGCCTCTGTCTCTGACACACCCGCTATCACTGCAGGAAGCCCTGTGTCACCACTTCTGTGTCCCACACCACTCATGAGCATGGGGATATGTCAATTGCTTCCTGGAGCTAGGTGCCCAGAGAGGTCCTCTTGCTACACAAGACAAAAGACAAGTTATTTTAAAAGCTGGCTACAGGGTGAGCTAGTGGTTCAAGGGCAGTGGCTCTTGACCCTGCCTTCTTTGGGGGTGTTAATCTGGAAGCACAGAAAGACCACCTGTGCCAGACTCCACCTCGAGGGACTCTAATGCCACTGCCCAAGATGCCCTCTGCACACAGATGCACACCGGGGGCTTTTAACTTATTTTGTTTCTGTTTTGCTTTTGCATTTGTGTTGTTCTTCTTTTTTGGCATTAGGGATCAAACCCTGCTAAACACGTACTCTACCCCTCAGCTACAACCCCAGCTTACCACTTAAAAAGAAAAATCCTTCCCAGATGATTTTCATGTGCAGCCAGGGTTAAAAACTACTGCTCTAAGGAGACAGAATTTATTTTTAAAGATGGGCAGCACTTCTGGGAGCCTTTTGATTTTTAGAAAATGAGGCTGATTATCATTGGTGGGAAACTTAAATGTTGTTATTGCTATGGAAACCAGTATGGCAGTTCCTCAAAAGTTAAAGACAGAATTACCCATGATCCAGTAATTCCACTTTTGGGTATGGACACTAAAGAATTAGAAGGAAGGTCCTAAAGAGACACAGGCACACCTATATTTATAGAGGCATTATTCACAGTAGAAAAATTATGCAAGCAACCCAATTGTTCATTAATATATGAATAGATGAACAAAATATCAGGTAGATATATAATGGAATATTATTCAGCCTTTAAAAAGAAAGCAATTCTTTAAAATATTTATTTCTTTGTTTTGTGGCACTGGGAATTGAACCCAGGACCTTTGCACTGAGATGGAATAGACCTGTGCCACTTTTTTATGTTTTTAATTTTGAGACAGTGTCTTCCTAAATTGCTAAGTTGCCTAGGCTAGACTTGAACTTGCGATCTTTCTTCCTCCTATTGGAATCCCAGTCTCTCAGAGTGCTAGGGTTATAGGTGTGTATACTTCCACACCTGGCTGAAAGAGGGAAACTCTAGTTCCTTTACAGCATGCATGAAATTTGATGACATTATGCTGAATGAAATAAATCAGATGTAAAAGGATAAATACTGCATAATTCCATATACGAGGTAACTAGAATTGTCAAACTTGTAAAAATAGAAAGCAGAAAACTGATTGCTAGGGGCTGCAGGGAAGCAGGAAGAGGGAATCTCTGTATTGTCAAATGGAGACAGAATTTCAGTTTGGGAAGATGAAAGAGCTGAGGAGGTGGATGTGGTGAAGATTACACAATGGCATGAATGTACTTATTACCACTGAACTGTACTTACTTGACACTGACTATGATGGTTAATTTTGTTATGTGTATTTGACCACAATTTACTTTTTGGTTGTTTGTTTTATAGCACTGGGCATTCAATCCGAAGAGTACCAAGTTATATCTCCAACCACTTTTGTTTTAGTTTGATTCAGGGTATGGCTTAATTGCCTAGTCTGGCCTGGAATTTTCAATTTTCCTGCTCAGTCTCCCCAGTTGCTGGGATTATAGGCATGAGGTACCATGCACTGACCACAATCTACAGAGTCTGTGCGTGCGTGCGTGCGTGCGTGTGTGTGTGTGTGTGTGTGTGTGTGTGTGTTACATTTTAAAGCCCTGAGCAAAAATGCCATGGAGACCAGGAAACTTGGAACTCTTTGCTGGTAGGGTCAAATGAGTTAAGGTTTGAACACTGTCTAAGAGAAGATAGAAAAGCCTTGTGAGGAGTGGAGTGGTGAGCAGGTGGAGAGAAATGCAACAGTGTAGGTTGGGACCCCAAGAGGGGCCCAACCAGCAAGGAGCTTTTTGTATAGCTAACAGTAGTCTACATTCCTAGAAAAAGAAACATCTGTCATTCTATTTGAAGATGATTGTGTTTAATTCTGCCACAATCCACATCCCCTTAGTCATTGCTCAGCGGGCATAGCCCTTGAGGCTGTGGTTGAGAGGTCTCGACTCTGGTCCTTCCTTGATGGTGGCCCCTCCTCATAGGTGAGGATGTCACATTGCCCACTTGAGCCCACAACCTGCCCTTCGCTGCTTCTCCAGGCTATTGATGGAGGGTCAGGTGGGAGACCAGCTAGCCAGTCTCTGTTAAAAACACAGCTAAACATGGTATGCTAATATGCGAATGGTTTTCAGTATGACTTTATTTGTGAACACTAAAATTTGAATTTCGCATAAGTTGTATGTGTCACAGATATTACCCTTGTGTGCTTATTAAAAAATTATTTTAAAATGTAAAGCCCCTCTAAGGTTGGCAGACCATACAAAAACAGGGATATAACTCGGGGCCCCGACCTGGGAACAGTTTTATGGAAACAGTGGGGTTTGCCCGCTGGCTATAGTTTGCAAAACACAAGTCTACATGCACCCCAGGATTCTAGACTTTGCTGTCCAGTCTCAAGCCCATTTCTGGCTCTGCTCTGACTTAATCTCCAAGAGTGAACACTGTGCACACCCCTAGGTGCTTGGGCAGCCAAAGGGTGACTGTGTGTAACACATGTGGGTAGAAACTAGATATGGGGAGTCCATAGCTGTAAGCCCCTTTCTATGTACCAGGTAACTTGGGACAGAAGAGAAGGGAAAAAAGCTTCAATCCTCATTCTTCAGGCCTTTAAGAATTCTTCTACCTTCAAGTAAAATTTGCATTCTCCATTTGAGTTCCAGGGTCAGGAGCTCTGCTCACATTATTTTGAAACCTACATCAGGGTTGAATTCATAGCAGAGGGGTCATGGCACTTTGGAGGAGGGCAGAAAAGATGCTAAGCAGGTCTGGGTGCGGGACAGGACCGTGGGTAGCTGATGACAGCTCCGGGTCGGTGTAGTACTTCAGAGAGATCTGAGGTGGGCGCTGTCCTCAGGAGTGCTCAGACTGCCTGACAGGAGGCTCTCCTTCCTTCAGTGGGTGGGCCTATGAGAATATTTTTTGATGTGAATATTAAAGAAAAACCCACCCTTAGCAGATACAACCGTGCCCAATGTCACGCAAGGATTCCCGTTCTCAGTGTGCCTGAGTCTGAGGCCCCCTTGTCTGTGACCAGGACAGGCTTCAGCTCTGAAGATGATGACATCAGAGATTGCGCTCCCTCTCTCTGCCAACACCACTGATCTCTCTCTGGGTCAGTTCCATCCTTTTCTGCCTAGCTCATCTTTTAATTCTTTAAGTGTAGTTGAAGTCTCTGTCCAACCTCTAGCCTTCACGCAAAAGGAAGCTGGCAGCCAAGAGGACAGACATTCCTTCCATAAAATTGGTTCAAGCTGCACAGAATAAACTGCTGTGTGGACCAGACCCACCCTGCCCCTCTGTAGGGACGACAAACGCCCCTCGTGGAAGCTAGGTTCCAGTTCTCAATTTTTCCTGCCAGGAACAAAAGGCACAGGCATAAAGCTTTTTGACAAACACAAAAAGTAGCAAATTCATCAAAGTATTTTCCTGACACACACAAGTTTGATGAGTCATTGGGCCATCACTTCCTACAGAAGTGAAGTTGCTACAGCAGGTGAGTGGAAACACCTCCACACACCCCCGCATCTCGCTACCAGAGCCATCACGGGTGGTAGGTACCTCAGTGGGAAGGAGGCAAGCAGGCCACTAGAAGGCAGCCTGAATCCATGCCCATAGAGGAGCAGCCTCTTTCCAGCTAAACACATTGCAGGCATCTGGTGGGCTTAACGAAAACAAAAGCAAGCAAACCAACCTTCACGTCAGCCATGTCTGAGTGAATGCAATGAACACCTCCAGCTGCACCCCAGGCTGCCTGCAGGGATCTGGCTAACCCCGCAAATCGAGCTTTGCTTTTCACGATTTCTCTTCACTCTTTGCTCTAGCTCAACATATGCACTTACCGTTAGTGTTTCCCAGTCTCCAGCCCACTGTTGTGCGGTTCAGAATCCATAGGGCCTCCCCCTACACCTGTCCATCAAGCTGGAGTTCATCTCTTCTTCCTTTGATTGAACCTCAGAGTCCTTCACTTTATCATCTGCCGTGGGTCTTGCATTTGAGCCAGACTATAATTCCATGACCTTGGTGATTTGTGCTACCCTTTGAAATCTCAAGCCTTCTCCTCTGTGAAATGGGAATTTTAATTGACTTGCCTGCATCAAAATAGCTGCTTGTGAAGGGTTCGCTAAACAGTGCATATTAATGTGTGCTGGACTGTGCCTCACCACGAACAGTGGCTGCCACAGATGGGAGCCTGCCAAGATTCCCACTAGAGCACAGGCAGCTTCAGGGCAGCGCTGAACCTCATGAGCCCCAAGGTGAGGTCCATCAAAATCTTCAAACTATGTAACTAGTTTCTCCCATGAATTCCACCCTATATTCCAAGTGAGGTTTAGTAGATTCCAGAGCATGGCACTTCCGGTTAGGCGGCTTTTCCTGCTCCCCAGGAAAGGGCCCTGCTCTGCTACTTTCTCACCCCTGATCCACATTTCCCAAATTCAGCTATTGGTATGTTTGCCATGAGGCTAGACACATCCAAAAGCTGGATCTAAATTGGTCTGTATTGAAAGTTCCCAAATAATACTGGTTTTTGAAAACAGATCAAATATCTTCTTCATTTCCAGGAGTATCCTGGTAAGCAGGGAAGGGTATGGCAAGGTACTAGAACCCCCAGCTCCTTCTGTCCTGTTACTTTGCCTGGTGTGGCTGTCATTCCCAAACCCTCATGGTTCCTGGAGCTCCCACAGGGGGTAGAAAGGGATAAAGTACAGGGCCGCTCCTCTGGAGGACACATCTCAAAAATGTTAGGGAAAGTTCTTTAGAATTTGTTGGCCGGAATTTAGCTACTTGGTCATATTTAGCTGCAAGGGACTCTGGAGAACCTAGGCTTTTGCTTTGCTGTGCTCTCTTTTTTATTTCTCCTAGATGGACAAATGTCCTATCAAGACTTCGGGATTCTATTTCAGGAGACAAAAGATGGAAGAGCGATCGGATGCAGGTAGAAACATCTGTAGTGAAACATCTATCTTATTATTTTTGGGTTTTTTTTGTTTTTAACTTTAAGCATATTTTATATGTTCCAAAGTAATATAAGTTCATAACTGAAATGATTAAAATACTGGTCAAAAGCTCAAAATAGAAAATTAATACCTTCTTTGGCTACTCACTCTAATCCATTTCTCCAGAATCATCAATTTTATGTTTTTAAACACTTTCTTCAGGCACTTACCTCCATATTTATTCATAAGAAATAACATAATTTCTCTTGATTTATTAATTTTAGGCTTTGGGGTTGCATTTCTACTTTGGTAAATAAGGACTTCACTTTTCTCTCAAATGCATATGTGTGTTCTATTCCTTTCCTCCCACATCTTTCCAACAGGATCATATAAAATCTTCCTGTTCAAAAGTATTTAACCGGAAAAGGCTATTTCTTTTTAGTATGATCATGGAAATATGATTCACTCTTTAGTATATAATTACATTTAATTTTGGAAAATGTATCTTTCCTTGGAATGAAAAGAGGTTCATTTTTAAATTTTCTTAGTTTTAAAATATCTGTTTAAAATTCTTCCCCTTTTCCACCAAGAGCTTTTAAAGATAATTAGCCATGAGTTCAACATATCTGATCTCTAATTGGCTTAACTTTCTCTCTCCAGACCCTCGCCCTGAAGCCTTCTATCTTCCTGCTCCAACCTGGGCTAGTTGTCCTTTTGAACTGATCTATGGCAGTGCATTTTTGTTCATTCTGAAATTCTCTTTGCTTTTTTGCATGTGATAGCTTTGTTTCCCAGATACCAAACTTCCTTCTTTGATCAAATACACCTCTCATCGCTTTCTGAGAAGATACACATGGGTGATAAATTTTCTGTTTTTAATATCCTGTTTATACTTCACATCTGACAGTTTAGCAGGGTATAGAATTCTAGGTTGAAAATTCAGTTTTTATTCAGTATGTTAAGACTATCTTCTCTCTTCCAGTATTGCTAACTATCTAGTTCCTGTTCTTCCTGGTCCTTGATATGTGGCATAGTTTCATTTTTTCTCTCTCAGAAAAAATTGAGGGTCTCTATCATTGGTGTTCTAAAATCATAATGATGTGCCTAAGACAGACATTTAACAATTCATGCTGCTCGACTCTGGTTGGGTTCTTTCAAGCCATGTGAAAAAACAGATGCTCCTCAATTCTAAAACTATCCTTTGTGCTGTTTCCTTGATAATTTCTACTTTCCATTTTGTGCAGTATGCCTAGCATCTCTCTTATTAGAGATGTCAGACTCTTGGTTAGATGCAATTTTTGAAATATTTTCTCTCCATTGTTGAAGGTTTTTGTTGTGGTTGTTTTATTGAGAGATCTTGTGAACATTGCCCTTCTTTAACTTGAGTTTATTTCTGCAAATCTATTTGAATGTATGCAACTATTTCTTTCTTTGAAGCGTAAAAACACTAATATCTAGTTTTATAGATTTAATACATTTCATCTTTCTGAAAATATTAATTATAATACTGAGATGTTATCTTCTATTCCTTACATTATCTCTGATACCTTGGAAATTCCTTACTTCTGATTCATTGTTGGGTCTCCATCTCTGAGGGGTGGTCAACATTTCCAAATGTAGCACTAAAATATATTAGTTGACTAGAGGTGAAAGAACTTGTTTGGTGTGTAATTGTAGCAAACCAGATCTTCAGTGTAGTCCTACCTATTTTGTCTGATTTTAGTTTCTCCAGAGAGGAATTCTTGATCTTCCTTCCTCAGACTTACAGGTCACAAGCCTGATGCTGCATGCAATGAATTAGGAACTAGGTAAAGAAGCATTCTAGGGTGTGAAGCTTTCATTCTTTCTATTTTTACTGTGGCATTTCACCCTTACTACACTAACCAGGTAACCTCTTTTCTTTCCTTCTTAATGTATTATGCTAAAACATCACAGATGGCTTTGTTCCAGTAGAGGTGGAAACTGTGATTTGGTTTGTCATTCTTCTACTCTTCAGGAGTTATTCCCAAGAAGAAAAAGGGACAGAAAACACTGTGTTTTTAACTCTGGGAAGGCCCTATAAGACTCACCTTTATTTTTGATTTATTACCTATTTTAACTATATTTATTCAAAAAAAGAAACTTCAACTATAATGGCAATTGGAAAATCAGAAAGAAACTATGAAAATAGAAAACAAAATCATACAAAGGCTAGCCAGCCACTGTGGCCTGTTGAGAGTTCTGTCTTGACATGTGCTCTCTCTTATTAGAGAGATAGGCTAGCAAGTATTAGAAAGGGGTTGCTAAATAAAAACAACATTGAGATTTCATCTCACCCCAGTAAGACTGGCCAGTATGAAAAAGTCATCCAATAACAAATGCTGGCGAGGATGTGGAGAAATAGGGACTCTATTACACTGCTGGTGGGAATGCAGACTGGGGCAACCACTGTGGAGAGCCGTTTGGAGATTTCTCAGCAAACTAGGTCTAGAGGTTCCATTCAAACCAGCTATTCCTCTTCTGGGTATTTTCCCAGAAGATCGGAAAACATCATATCACTCTGATATATGTGCACCCATGTTTATAGCAGCACAATTTGTAATAGCTAAAATGTGGAAGCAACCCAAGTGTCCACCCACAGAAGACTGGATTAAAAAATTGTGGCATTTTTATATATGGAATATTATTCAGCTATAAAGAAAGACAGGTTTGGGGACTTTGTAGGCAAGTGGTCAAAACTGGAGTCCATACTCATAAGTGAAATAAATCAGCAGTACATGTGCAGGCAACGTATTGTATCACTGGTGTAAGAACCCGAGGGTGGGAATATAAACTAAGAGACATGAAGGAAATCTGTTCAAAAACAAAGAACAGATGGGACGAGGGAAAGGAGAAAAGAAAGAGACA